>PVJH01006396.1:0-102101 GCA_004026705.1 Nesogale talazaci
GGGGGGGGGTCAACCATTGTGTTTTAGTACACTTTCTACAATGAATATGCACTTTTATCACAGTTACAAGTTTTTAAGAGCACAATTTTTAAGTCAGAAAAACTTTTAAGAGCACAATTTTTCTTTCTTTCTTTTTTAAAATTTCACTGTGCAACCCACTTCAGTGCCTGGAGTCCATGGGGTAAAGTTAGGCAATGGTTCAAGGTTCCAGTTTGTGTCTTTCATGGGACACTATGAGAGGCTCGTGGAATCAAACCTGCCATAAATCCAAACCCATGCACGAGCACACTTTTTCTTGCACTGAAATTTTGCTAAGTTTTGTCAACATCAGTAATTTATTCTAACAAATCTTGTAAATATAAATATTTCATTGATGTTACATCTTCATGGGAATAATGTTCACATGTACAAATAGACACACATAGTATATAAGCACACTAAGCCATTTTTGAATGAAATTTTTATCAAATTAATTTCTTTTTTATTAGGCTACATATCCAGTGACAAACTGCTTTATTCAGCTTCCAGTTCCAGAAATGTCATTTAATAATTGCCTATTCACAAGGAACAACAGTCTCTCTATGATCCACAAAGATTTTTGGCTTATAGCCTTGGAAGCACAGTTCACTGCACTATTTATAGCTATCCACATAAATTGCCCATAAAAGAATGGTATTTGGGGTTAGTTCAATCAGTCTCCTGCAAAATTCAATTATAAACCTGCAGCTAAACTTAGCAATGCTACTATTTTATTACTTACCATGGAGAGTGAATTTTATCCACCTAAAGTATATCAGTTGATTTAAATAAAGAACTTATATTTGTATATCAGTTGATTTAAATAAAGAACTTATATTTGTATATTGAAAGCTATACTCAATGTAAATGGGATAATGCAGTACCAACTAAAAATATGCATTAAAAAAATCGCCAAATTCTAGATCTAAATGAAATCAAAAATTGGTCTGCCAATAACTGATGTTATTAAATCCATAGTTGGTACCCAGGCATAGAAATAGTAAAAAAAAATCAATTCCAGAATAAGCCATAATCAACTCTTGGTGAGGGACTGAGCAAAAAGAGTTAAAAGATGTTCTCTCTTCTTAATTATGGTAAATACATATATCACAAAATTTGCCATTTTACTAATTTTTAACAGTACAATTTAGTGGTATTAATTATATTAATAAGAGGACTGAGCTCCGGTGGCATAGTGGTTGTGCGCGGGACTGCAGCCCACTGGGATGGAGGTTTGATTCCAGCTCCACGGAGCAAAGGCTAGCCTTCCTACTCCCACCACCTGAAGGCAGTGATGCCCAAAAATATATATATATATAAACAAGGTTGTACAACTACTGTTTCCATAACTTTTTCTTCTCCTCAAAGAGATGTTCTATACCCATCAAGCAATCCCTCCCCACTTCTAGAGTCTGCAAGCTTTGGAAATCATTCATCTTTCTTTCTCTGTGCATTTGTCTATCTTAGATAGCTCATCGACGTGGGATAATATTTACCCTCTTACCTCTGGTTTATTTCTTTTAGCATGATATCATTGTTCATCCAATCCAAAAGGACATCATCCTGGAACACAATTCTCATACTTGCTGACATGAAATCAAAAGGACTATATCAATACTAATAATAAGCTTAAAGTAAAGAAAATAGACATTATTTTAAGCCTACACCAATGAAATCCCTAGCATACCCTCATCCTCCCATTCACTAGGTTCTGGGATTTCCTACTGTTAGTGCCGCTGAGTCGATTCCAGCTCACAGTGAGCCCACCGCAGAATGCTGCACTGCTGAACCTGCGCCGTCTGTCCTCACCATGGCTGTAAAGTTTGAGCTCATTGTCGCAGCTACTGTGTCACTTCATTGTGTCAACGGTCTTGCTCTTTTTCACTTTCTACTTTACCAACCATGATATCCTTTTCCAGAGACTGGTCTCTCCTGATAATATGTTTAAGTCAGGGAGACAGTCTTGCCATTCTTACTTCTAAGAAGCATTCTGGCTATACAGCCGAAACAGATTTGTTTATCCTTTTGGCAGTTCAGGGTTCTTCAAATATTCTTCACTGACACCTTGATTCAAATGTACCTATTCAATGTGCCTTTTTCGCTATTCCTTATTCAATGCCCAACTTTCACACACAGATGAGGTGGTTGAAAATATCTTGGCTTGGGTCAGGTATACCTTAGTCCTCAAAGTGACACCCTTCCTCTTCAACACTTTAAAGACTTCTTGTGTGGCAGATTTCCATAATGCAAGGAATCTTTTGCTTTCTTGCCTGCTGCTTCCTTTAGCACTGATTGTGGATCCAAGCAAGATTAAGTACTTGACAGTTTCAATCTTTTCCCCACTTACCATGATTTTACTTATTGGTTTGGTTGTTAATGGTTTTCTTTAAATTGAACTGTAATAAATATTAAGGCTATAACCCTAGCTCTTCATCAGTAAAAATGCTTTAGTTTCTCCTCACTTTTGTCAAGCAAGTTATATCGTCTGCATATTGAAGTTTGTTCATAAGTCTTCCTTCCTCCAATCTAATGCCACATTCTTCTTTGCAAAGTCCAGCTTCTGGACTTATTTGCTAAGCCTACAGATTGAATAAGGATAGGTAAGAGGACACATCCCTGAAGCCTACCTTTCCTGAAAGTAAACCATGTAGTACATGATCTGCTTGCACAACTGTATCTTGGTCCATGTACAGATTCTGCACAAGCACAATGAAGTGTTCTGGAATTCCCATGCTTCTCAAGTCTATCCATAGTTTGCTATGATCCACATAGTTGAATGCCATTGCAAGGTTAATAAAAATACACACAACCACCTTCCTGGTATTCACTGATGTCAGCCAAGATCCATTTGATGCCAGCAAGGATAGCCCTTATTCCACATCCTTTTCTGAATCCGGCCTGCAGACATTGTTAAATGATCTTAAGCAACATTTCACTTGCATGTAATATTAATGATATTGTTTGAGATGTCCTACATTGTTGGGATTTTCTATTGTAATAATAAATAATTTGGTGAGTCCTTGTCCCCAATTTCTGAAAGAGAAATTATTGGAATTTCCTGAGTGATTGTAATGTCTACTTTTATTCATGGTATATATAAAACCATATCTTAAGTCTTACATAAGTGAGGTGACACTGGATGGGGACTGGTAATGACCCAAAGCCAAATTGTATGATCAAGGGTTGGAGTTTTGAACCACATGGTATCGGCTCAACTACGAAGGAAGGAAGGGATGATTCAATTAATCATGCCTACAAAGTATCAGCCAAAAGGTCTTTGAAAAGAGGCACAGGTCAATTTCTTTGGTTGAAATATTTTGCATGTTGTCACACACAGATATACCAGGACAACCAAAGTCCTATTTGTGACTCTCTTCAGACTTCACCCTTTACCTGGTATTGGTTCTGATTTGTATTTTGCTGCTGTACTGAGTGTGATGGAATATCACTTTCTTGAGTGCTGTGAGTCATTGCAATGAAGGATCAATCTGGAAGGGGACTGGAACCTAGAATTTGTAGCCAGATGGTCAGAAGGGAAGGTGACCTGAAGACTCTTGAGATGGGGCCTGGTGTCTGAAGTGAAGGGAGTTCTTCAAAGGACTGCCCCTGCACCCATGAAGCTCAACCTCACTCTGGGTGGCTGGTGTCAGACATCACTGTCCTTTCCCATTCTTCTTATAGCACCTAAAACGCTCTGGAGTCCAGGACAGTCAGGAGCTGCTCTGTCTGGCCTGTGGTCTTGTCCTCTGCTTTCCAGGTCCAGCCCATTCCCCAGCTGTGAAAACACTGAAGACACTTCCTTTGTGTCTCCATTGCCCTTCCTCATTGTCACTCCTCAGGATGGAAGTTAGACTGCCTGATAACTTTGTGATAGTCTTCCTCTTGCCTTCATAGATATCAGTCTGGTCACTTTTAAGAATATCCTATTTTTATCTACAAGGAGAGTGGGAATGTTTCCCACAAGCATTTCAGAGTTGTTATAAGGCTTCAGGCATTTTATTATTTTACTTGCATGCCCTCAGTCACCAGAGAGAATTCTCCCAAACCAAATTCACTATCACCAAGTGGATTCCAACTCATAGAAGCCCTATAGGACAGGATAGAATTGCCCCTGTGGATTTCCAAGACTGCAACTCTTTACTGGTGTAGACACCCTCCTCCTTCTCCCACAGAGTAGCCAGTGGTTTTGAACTTCTAACCTTGTGGTTATCAGCCCAATTTGTAATCACTGCACTACCAAGCTTCCCAAGAGAAAGCTCTCCTAACTATTTTTCTTATCAATCTATTAGCTTTGACATAGAATTTAATGTTCAAGACCTTGTTGACTCAGGCATGCATCTGTCCACTTAACAGGCATTGTCCAGTAGCCAATGGAGTCAATGACAATGCTCAGTTCTGCAAATTCCATGGTGAGTCAAGCCAGAAGCAGTGCCAGTCTTCCTGGGGTTTCCTTTCTAGAGAACAGAAAGACATAGATCAAAGACCTAGACCAACTACATAATTTCAGTGATGAGTGTTGTGAAAGAAGAGTCTACAAATGAATCTATACTGGCGGGAATGAGGATCACATTCCATGGATAGTTTCCTTGAGCACAACACCCATAGGTATAGCCAAAGGGACTTTCAAGGTAAAACCAAGAAGCAAGAATGTGAAAGGCAGACAGAAGAAAGTGTCAGTTTCATGACATACTCATATTGGGTGAATAAAAGACTGGTGTAGTTGAGCTAAATGAGGTTGGAAAGGTTGGGAGAGGAACAGGAATTTACAGAACAATGTTAATTTTTACCCTTCTCATTTTCTCATATGTCTAAGTCTTAGAATTGTCAACTATAACAAAGTCTAATTCTCAACTCCTAGGAGCCTAACTAGGAGACTTTATCCATGCAGAACACTGAGGTCTCTGGCAAAATGAATCTCCTGCTGGTATGATACATTGATGTGATGGTTAAGTTTGCGTGTCTACTTCTCTGGGCCATGATTCTCTGGTCTCATAGCTATGCAATGATGTCACCTGATAGTTAGACGATGATAAATTCATTCCAAAGATGCGGTCTGTTGTAATCATCCCTGCTGTAACGTAGGAGGATTAGGATGAGATATAACACCTTTAATCCAGTCACAGTCCTGATCTAATATAAAGCATCCTCTCAGAAGCAGAGCTGGCATTAAACAAGCCTGGGGATTCTGGCAAAGTTCTGTAGCTGTTTGCCCACTCTGGATACTAACTCCAGCTCTCACAATCTGACATCTGGCTCTTGTGACTTTGGACTGCAGCCTGCCTTTACTTCCTGCCATGGTTTGGATCAGATGCTCTTATTCCTCGAGCCGCCGTCCTTGCTCTCTAAGATATTAAAGTGGTCTTTTGCAGCAGGTTTGCATAATGCAATACAAAATCAAACCCAAACTCACTGCCATCCAGTCAACACCAACTCTTAGTGACCATTAAGGACAGGGCAGAAATGCCACCTTTGAGTTTCTGAGACTGTTACTGTTTATAGGAATAGACAGCCCCATCTTTTTTTTTTGGTGGGGGGGAGGTGGGCATCACTGCCCTCTGGTGGTCGTAGGAGCTGCCCAGCCTTGCAGCTGCTGGATTTGAACCACCAAGCCAGTGGGCCACAGTCCCGCACTCAACCACTACGCCACCGGGGCTCAGCCCAGCCCCATCTTTCTGCTGCAGACCTGGTACTTTTGAACTGCTGAGCTGGCGAATCACAGCCTTATTGCTTAACCACTCTGTCACCAGGTCTCCAGACCCAATCGATGGCTTAATTTCATGGCTGCTGCTTTCATGGGCAAGTTCCAGTGGTTGGGAATCCAAGTAAAATGAAATCCTTAACAATAGCACGTTTCTAAATTTATCATGCTGTTTTCTTTATGTTGAAGTGTAATGTGTACTTATGGCTGTAGTCCTTGACTTTCATCAATAAGCGCTTCAAGGCCTCTTCCCTTTGCAACAAGCAAGGCTGTGTCATCTGCATATCACAGGTTGGAAGTCTTCCTCTAATCCTGATACTGTGATCTTCTTCCTATATGCCAGCTTCAAAGATTATTTGCTCAGCAAACAGATTGCATACCTATGATGAAAGGATACAACCTTGAAACACATACGTTATATATTTGTGTACAAGCTGAATTTTTCAGCACATTTTTATGCTGAAAAAGTCCCCCTCAGTTCATCCTTGAGTGAGGATCCCCACTTACCTGTTCTCAGGTGCAATGTGGGTATTCTCTGGACTCTTCCACTCATCTGTGGGTACCTGCAGCCTCTGTGGGTGACCCAATAACTGCTGATATCACTGCTCTTCTCCTACATGCTGGCAGCCTCTGTGTAGTCCATGCCATACTGTGTTGTGTTAGCACTTCCCATACAAATGCGGTAATGCTGAGTATGCAGTAACAATACTACAAAACACAGCGTGTATATTATGATCTCTAACACAGGCTGCTGTATGCAACAGGTATGTCATCACATTTTGGAATATCATCAGCCTGCATTAGATCTCAAACTACATAAGCTGCATTGTGTGCATGTGGTAAGGCAGTGTATGTAGTAATGCAGCGCATGCAGCAACACAGCGTGTATAGTTTATTGGTGATACCATAATGTTTGTGTTGACCCTCTTTTCCACTTACAGAGCTAGTTTACTGTTTCTCTTTGAAATGAATATTCAAAAACATTTAACCTACTGATGCCTCAACTAATGTAATTTTATTGGTACCTATTTTTATTTTGAAATTTACCAGTAGCTGGGGCATTTCCCACCCTTGGCTTACACTGAAGTCAGTATGTTTTCCCAGTTTTTTGTGGTAAAATTAGGTGTCTCAGCTTATATTTGGGTTAGCTGATACTCGAGAATATACAATATTTATCTCTCCCTTTTAAACCAAAAAGTCTGTTTGTGTTCTGTTCAACCTACTGCCCTTTGATTTATGTACAACTTTCACATGAGCACGATGGAGTGCTCTGGAATTCTCATTCTCTGCAACATCATTTGTAGTGTGTTTTTGTTGTTGCTTTTTGTGATCTACACAGTCAAATGTCTTTGTATGCTCAATAAAATAGCAATAAACATCTTCCTGGTATTCTCTGCTTTCAGCCAAAATCTACCTGATGTTGGAAGCTATATTCCTAATGCTGTTGACTCTTCTAAATGCATCTTCAACTCCTGGCAATTCCCTGTCAAGGTACCACTGCAGTCATTTTTTTTAATTTAGTTATCTTCAGCAAAATGTTACTTGCATGTGATAGCAATGATATTTTGGGTAATCTCTTCATTCTGTTGAATCACCTTTCTTTTGAATGGACACAAAGGTTAAACTCTTTCTGTCAGATGTCCAGGTAGCTGTCTTGATAAACAGAGGAAAGATTCAAGTTCTCAAGGGTTTAATCTGGTTTAGATCCACAGTCGAAGCTCATGGGAGCAGCAGCCAAGAGGTCAAATAACTTATTCCTTGGGGGAACTCTGCTGCCCAAGACCTCTTTAAAGTGTTGAAAAGCAAGGCTGTTGTTTTGAGGACTGAGGTCCACCTGCCTCAAGCCATGGTGTTTCTAGGTCTTTCTCCATGGAACAGTTGTGTGGGTCCCACTTGCAAACTTTCCACTCACTAAGCACCTGAATGCTTGACCATTGTACCAGCAACATGTCTATCTTTTCCACACACTCAAAAAACTTAGGGACATTGAATTGATTCTGATCCATGGCGACCCTACAGTGCCTTATGAAACTGGCCTGTGGGTTTCTGAGACTGTTATTTTACAGGGAGAGCCTCATTTTTCTCCAGGAAAGTGTCTGGTGGTGGTGAACTGCTGACCTTGTAGTTGGCAGCCCAACTCATAACCCACTAAGCAACCAGGACTACTTCCTTTCAACTAGTGACTGTCCCTTGGATGTCCATGTTCCACAGGTTTAACTTTTCTTTCATATTCTTCATTTCCTTGACCATTTTAATCCACAAATTCTCTCTCTAGCTGTTTATTACCTACTACTTCATCCATCCATTGATCTTTTATTTAAATAATTTGATTTTTCTAATTGGTTCGTTCTAGTTGGTTCCTTCACCAATTCAGTAATCTTTTATGTATCTTGCTACAGTCTCATTTTCTTTATGGAATATTTTATTTTTTGAAAAATTTTAGACCGACTTCATTAGCCCTAATTATAATTCCATTAGCTGATATCCTTTGAGGTTTCCTCTTCACTCATAAAGTCATGTTTGTCAAGAAGTCATTTGAATTTGCTTCTGCCAGTCATCTATAGATGTGCTTACCCAGGACCAATCTGGTTTCCTTCCAGTCCCCAGGTGAATTTTAGAGTTCCCATCTTCTCAACAAGTCTTCGATTACCCACACAGTGATCTGTCTCATCTATTCATTTTTCCATGTGCTACCTCTTCCTTGAATGACGAAGTAAATAGGTGAATGCGTAGGTATCTTGAACACGAATTAACCCTAATATGCATAAGCATACAAGGAACATTTTAAAAATGGTTTTCAAGGCACCATGATGTCTGCAGTTTATAAAAATGACTGAGTCACTCTCTTTGCCTTTAAAAGGTTTTTAGTTAATTGATAAAGATGCACAAAAACAACAGGAAGGAAACGTTATGGATTTCTATGCCTTGCAAAGTGTACATCACTATTTTAAACAAGAAGAACAGGCAGCAAATTTTGTGTTCTGTAAAATGGTTACAAATGAAGTTCTATGGAGAGGCTAACGCTTAAAAGTGTAGAGAAATCATAAACAAAATCATACTTCAGTGGAGCCCAGCTGGAATGAATGAATATGATCAGGAAAGACAGCTAGACCCGTGGAACTAAATGGATGTAGAGTTTTAGGCTGTAAACGACATTAAAGGTCCTTTCAACCAAAATGATGGAGTTTCTGTGAATGGATCAAATTATGTTATGGTTGAAAAAGAGCTCTTTCAATGCCCCTCTAGTGTTCTATTACACTTATTTCCCCCATTAGATCATAAATACAGTGTCTAATGAGACTGTAATCTTGAATGATCACAAGGCTTTGGCTTTGGCAATAATAAAATTACAAAATCATAATTGCTTGGAAGCGCTCTGGTGGCAAAGTGGTTATGATTTGGAGAGCTAGCCACAAGGTCAGCAGTGTGAAACCACCAGCCACTCCTTAGGAGGAAGAGGAAGCTTTCTTTATACCTCATCCTATAGAATTTCTAGGAGTCAGAACCAACTCAATGGCAGCTAGTGAGAGTTGGTGTTAGCACAACTGGTGTCTGGATAGTCTGTCAAAGCCTTTCCTAGCAATGACAAATTGGATAAAGGCTGCTCCTGATGGGGATAACAATGAAGAATGGAGAAACAGGGTCAGGATTGTACCCTGTCTGATCCCACCATACCACGAAAAAACACTTGTGTGTGTGCAACAGAGCATGGAGTTCCCAAAGAAGTATCAAGGATATGCTTTAGGGCCAGGGTGTGGCACCCCATTGAACTCAACCCGGGGACACTCCGGAGGTCAACAAACAAGTTTTGAATTATTATAGGTTTTTAATTTGTTATTTTTATTTTCTTTACATATATATATATAATGTATTGGACAAGGGGGGTTAGCTGTTGCTTCAACGCTTTATTTTCTTTGGTAGCTTCATTTTAGCATATCTTGGGGTTTTTGTACATATTGTGATCTCTACAGGTCTATCAAGATTAGATAGGTTGGATGAACAGTCTGGAGGAGAAAACAATGGGACTGATGGTTCTGGTGGGACATGGCAGATGGGGAGGTGGGGAAAAGGAGGTGGTGTTGACCAGCTCAAGGACAGAGGAACAACAAGTAATTCAAAGTCAGTGGGTGTAAGAGGCCTGATAGGGATTGATCAGGAGTAATGTAACAGAGAGAAATTGCTGGGATCCAAATGGAGGTGGAGCATGATAGTGGAATGGGAGGGAAGTAAAAGGAAATGGAAGTGGTAACTGAGGGATGAGGGGCATTTATTGAGGTCTAGATGTGGGCATGTACATAAGTGATTACATTTATATATGATGGGGAAATAGATTACATGCATATACTTATAGAGTTAGTATTTAGACAGTAGGTGGGCATTGGACCTCCACTCAAGTACTTCCTCAATGAAAGGACACTTTGTTCTATAAATTGGCATTTCATAATGCTCACCTTCCCAACACAATCACTGAAGAAAAATGTGTGAAGCAAATGTGGTGAAATAAGCAGATGGTGCCTGACTATCAAAAGATGTAGCAGTTGGGGTCTTAAAGGCTTGAAAGTAAATAAGCAGCCATCTATCTCAGAAGCAACAAAGCCAATATGGAAGAAGCATACCAGCCTGTGTGACTATGAGGTGTCAAAGGGATCGGATATCAGACATCAAAGAACTAAAAATTACATTATTGTAAATGAAGGGGAGTGCAGGTTGGGGTCCCAAGTCCATCAATAAGTGAAGTTACATCCCCTTAAAGAGGGGTCACAGGGAGTCAGGGTATAGTGTAGCAACAATGAAATAATGAAACTTTCCTCTAGTTCTTAAATGCTTCCTTCCCCCCACCCCCCACTACCGTGATTCCAAGTCTACCTTACAAATCTGGCTAGACCAGGGGATGCACATTGGTATGGATAGGAACTGAAAACATGGGGAATTCAGTACAAATGATCCCTTTGGAACTAGTGGTGAGAGTGGTGATACCAGGAGGGTGGAGGGAAGGAGGGGTAGAGAGGGGATATCAATTGCAGGGAGCTACATATGACCTCCTCCCTGGAGTAAGAACAGTAGGGAAGTGGGTGAAGGGACATTTCGGACAGTATATGATATGATAAAATAATGATAATTTGCAAATTATTAAGGGTTCATGGGGAGGAAGGGGAAATATGAGGAGCTGATGCCAAGGGCCTAGGTAGAGGGAGGATGTTTCAAGAATGATGAAGGCAACAAGTGTACAAATGTGGTTTGCATACAATGGATGGATGTATCAATCATGTTAAGAGTTGTATGAGCCCTCAATAAAATGATTTTTAAAGCCTTTTTTGTAATTCAGTCCATAAAGTTTCCAGCACTCTTCAATCACTCTCAACTCTAATATTGGCATCTATTTTTCTAATTTAAATGTGATTTAAGTGAGTAGCAGCTAAGCTCTGAAAAACTGCCGAGCCATCATTTAAGGTGTAATTATTGGTCTCTTGCCATCTGGAACAAAGACGAGTGAAGCAAATCAAAGCCACATAGAAACAGTCAAAGGACTAATGCCCCGAGACTAGAACTAGCACTTCTGACCACTCTGCAAGGGATCACAATACAAATCTTGAATAGAGTGTGAGGGAAATGTCAAATAAAACTCAGACATGTATGTGTGCTTCTAGGTGTGAAGGCTTAGGAATATATGGGACAATTTGGTCAATTGGCATAATGAGATTCATAAAGTTATGTTTTCCATGCCCATTTGGAATCCTAAGAGTTTCCAAGTAGTTATTTAAGATAGAAACTCCCGTCTCTGCTCTTCTGAAGTAACAAAAGAAAGAAGAAAATACGACTCTGAGAAGAAACTCATCTGCAGGACCTGCAGTCTACATGAGGCACAGCATCATTTTCCCTGAGATCAGAAGAACTAGATGATACCCAGTTAGCATTATTGACAGGACCACAATGGATAGATCATAATAGAATAGAAGAAAAGGGTGGAGTAGAATTTAAATTCTTAAAAAGTTCCCCACTTTCGGGACCAGTTGAAGCTAGAAATTTCTCTGAGACTATTTTTCTGAGATTATTTTATTCCTTGAAGCAAAACTATCCTCCAAGGTCACCTCTTAGCTAAGTAATAGATTGACTCATTTTTTTAAAAATCACCCTTCAGTTCTGTGCATCATTGAAAAATCATCTCCAAGAGGCCAAAGAATCAACAATAACTCTAAGGCAAAGAAGGAACAGTAAGGAGACAGGGAAATGTCACAATCGCTAAGGATGAAATGTGTGCATAAGCAAATGTAGTGAAGGAAATTGATGATGCCTGGCTACCAAAGATATAGCATCTGGGGTCTTAAAGGCTTTTTTTGTGTGTGTGGGCATCACTGCCTCTGGTGGTCGTGGGCGCTACCCAGCCGCTGCTGGATTTGAACCGCCAAGCCTGCGGGCTACAGTTCCTCACTCAACCACTTACGCCACTGGGGCTCAGCCCCTTAAAGGCTTAAAGATAAACAAGCAGCCATCTAACTGAGAAGCAACAAAGCTCACATGGAAGAAGTACACCAGTCTGGGTGATCATGAAGTGTCAATGAAATCAAGTGTCAGGCATCTAAGACCCACAACAAAATCAAACCAACATGAATAAGGGTGGTGGGAGTGGACTGGAGACCCGAAGCCCATCTGTACACAGTTGGACATCCCCTTACAGAAGGATCACAAGGAAGAGACGAGTCAGTCAGGGTGCAGTATAGCACTGATGAAACATACAACTTTCCTCTAGTTCTTGAATGCTCCCTCTCTCCACTATCGTGACCTTAATTCTACCTTACAAATTAGATTAGACCAGAACATGTACATTGCTACAGATAAGAACCCATAACACAGGGAATTCAGGATAGGAAAAGAAAATGTCCCAGGACCAACAATGAGAATAGAGATACCAGGAGGAGAAGGAGAAGGTGGGAGGAGAAAGAATCAGTCCTAAGGACTGATATAACCACCTCCCAGGGTGATGAACAACAGAAAAGTGGGTGATAAGTGACAGAGAATAATGTAAGATGTGAAAATAATAATCTACTGACAGTCGCCCCTCCCCCCAGAAGAATTTATTTTAGAGGACAACACTGAAGCTCAGGGGAGAGGGACATGTCTGACCAGGGCACATGGCAGCAAATAAGGGGGAGGAAGAGAGAGTGGAACACATCCTGGCCCACCACGCCTTGAAGATGATATCCCCACTCAGAACAGCCAGTGCACAGAGAGGATCAAATGAGGAGTTTCACTATGAGACACAATGGGGAAACACTGGAGACACAGGATAGCACCCAGTCTGACCCTACCACACTGAGGAAAACACTAAGGGTGTGGAGCAGAGCATCGAGGGGAACAGAGCATGAAGGTCCTGAGGGAGTGTCAAGGACAGACTTTGAGACCAGGACATGGAATCCCATCGGACTCTACCAGAGGTCACTCCTAGAGGTCAACAAATACAACTTAAACTATTTAAAGGTTTTCCTTTTAAACTATCATTTTTATCTATTTATATATCTTTTCTGGACATTGGGCTTTTTCTTGTTATAGTTATTGTTTGTGGGTTTTTTTGTCGCTTTGTCTTGGTTTTTTGTGTGTGTGCATATTATTATCTATGCAGGTCTCTCTAGATAAGATAGGTTGGATGATGCGCCTGGAGGATAAAACAATGAGACCCATGGTTTTGGGAGGTGATATGGGAGAGGGGGGTGGGGGAAAGGATGTGATGTTGACAAGGAGGATGTGACAGGCCTTGTAGGGATTGATGAAGTGTAGGGTAACCGAGAGAAATGACTGAAACCCAAGTGAAGGCTGAGCATGGTAGTGGGACAAGAGGGAAGTAAAAGAAAACAGAAGAAAGAAATAGGAGTAAAAGGGCATTTACCGAGCTCTAAATACAGGTATGTACAATGGATGTAGATATATTTATATATGATGATGGGGAAATAGAACTACATGCATATACTCATAGGTTCAGTATTAAGGGAGAAGACAGACTTTGGGCTTCCATTCAAGTACTTCTTCAATGCAAGAACACTTTGTTCTACTAAATTGGCATTCCATGATGCTCACCTTCCCGACACGATCACTGAAGACAAATGTATGCATAAGCAAATGTGGTGAAGAAAACTGATGGTGCCCAGCTATCAAAAAATATAGTGTCTGGGGTCTTAAAACCTGGAAGGTAAACAAGTGGCCATCTAGCTCAGAAGCAAGAAATCCCACATGGAAGAAGCCCACCAGCCTGTGTGACTACGAAGTGTCAAAGGGATCAGGTATCAGGCATCAAAGAACTAAAAGTGATATTATTATAAATAAGAGGAGTTTACAGGTTGGGGACCCAAAGCTCATCTGTAGGTTATGGACTTCCCTTTACAGAGGGGTCACAGGGAGGAGATCAACCAGCTAGGGTGTAGTGTAACAATAATGAAGCATACAACTTTCCTCTAGTTCTTCAATGCCTCCTCCTCCCCACTATCATGATTCCAAGTCTACCTTACAAATTCGGTTAGACCAGAGGATGGACATGGGTACAGATAGGAACTGGAAACATAGGGAATCCAGGACAGATGATGCCTTCAGGGACAATGGTGGAAGTGGTGATACTGTGAGGGTATAGGGAAGGTGAAGTAGAAAGGGGGAACCGATTATAAGGATCTACATATAACCTCTCCCCTGGGGTACCAACAACAGGTAAGTGGATGAGGGGAGACATTGGACAGTGTAAGATTTGACAAAGTAATAATAATCTATAGATTATCAAGGATTCATGAGGAAAGGAGGATGGGGGAGGGAGGGGAAAATGAAGAGTTGGTATTAAGGGCTCAAGTAAAAAGAAAATGTCATGAAAATTATGATGGCAACATATGCACAAATATGGTTGACACAATGGATGAATGCACAGATTGTGATAAGAGATATTAAGAGCTCCCCCAAAAAGAATTTAATAAAATAAAAAGAATAACAGAGAATCCAGACAGAATCAATGAGAAGGCTGACACATTGTGAAACATGTAACCAATGTCACTGAAAATTCTTTGTAGTAATTGTTAAATATCGACCTGATCTACTGGGTACATTTTCACAGAAAATACAATAAGTTATCATTACTATTAAAAGTAAATAAATAGGGCTGAGCCCCGGAGGCGTAGTGGTTGTGCGTGGGACTGCGGCCCACTGGGACGGAGGTTCAATTCCAGTCGTGGGGCTGGGCCTCCTACTCCCACTGCCAGAGAGCAGCGATGCCCCCACTCCCCGCAAAAAAAAGTATATAAATAGATTAGTGACTTGCTTAGTAGCCTTGAACTCATCCAGTAGATATTTATTTACATTGAGCATTCATATGAAAGCTATGTGTGTAAACCTCAACAGTTATGTAATACAGTCAGTTTTTACAGGTTTTAATAGAGCAGTGCTGTATAGTAGTCCTCATAGATCAAGGAGTTAATCATTTTGGTGGGCTGAAGGATTAACATGAGGATATAGCAGAAAAGCCCTCTGTGGCCCATCCGAGCTGGCAAGAAGCCCTTAGCTTTTTGGTAAGAGTATTGCTGTGAAGACAGCAAGAAATAAAATCAATAAATATTTCAAGGGGAGGGCTGAGCGCCGGTGGTGAAGTGATTGTGCGTGGGACTGCGGCCCACTGGGATGGAGGTTCAGTTCCAGCAGTGGCTCCACAGGAACAAAGGCTGGGCCTCCTACTCCCACCACCAGAAGGCAGTGATGCCCCAAAAAACAAAACAAAATATTTCAAGGGGAATAGTTAGCATCCTATCAAGAACTATTGGGAGCAGAGTAGGGGGGGAAGTAGAAGGTGCAGTTGCTGCATTTAGAAATTTTACTTTTTGTTGAAAAATAGAATGTTAGATGTGGACAAAAAGAAAAATAGGATGTGTCTACAGTTGGCCATACTACAAGGTGGGGATTAGGAGCACTAAACCTCCACCTGTTGAAAAACTCTTTATAACTTTTGACTCCCCAAACTTAACTACCAATTAGCGGACCAAATACCTTAACAACAGCACAAATAGCTGATCAACATGTGCTTAGTATGCTATATGTATCACATATACAAATAGTTGATTAACATGTACTTAGTATGTTGCATGTATTATATTCTGCATCCACAAAATAGTACCCATTCTGTCAGTTCTCATTTTAGAAGGAAGAGCTTTGTCTCCTTGCAGCAGCTGTAGCTAGATTTTCCTTGGTGATCTTCATGTATCTTACCCTTAGGCAGTTCCCAGTACAGAAAAAGGGACACTTATCATTTTTGGTGGCAGTAGGTCTCTCCTTCTCAACTGGAATATCTCTTGTGAGATAAAAGATGTTGCAGATCAACCTTAATCCTTTTACAGTGGATTGGATTTGTCACATAAGGTCACAATGGAAGATCATTCAGTAATATAACATTATTATGTAATTGCTAAGCCACTGAGAATCATGGCCTAGCCAAGTTGACACAGAGTTCTAAGGAACACAATTCGCTCCAAGGCAACCTTACTCTGAACAAGAACAAAGTCACTTCCTCCTTTGTTCTACGCCAGCTCCTCCTCCTCCATAAATTCTTTGTTCTGGAGGAATCCTTTCTGTTCTGAACTACTCACTTATCCCTTCCCTTCTACAAGTCATTCAATGGATTCCACAACACTGTCACATATGCTTGCTCAGACTCCCTAAATACTATACAAGCATCTATAAGAGTTCTTTTTTCAATTGAATTTTCTAAGATTTTTCCATCAAAGCACAGCTTGAACTATAGAAGGGATGCAGTAAATGAACAAATTTACTGCAAACAAATTTACAAAGTTCTATCTATTGGGTCCACCAATGAAAAGAAAGCAAAGTGGAAGAGTAAATCATTAACACAGAGATCCATGTTTCCCAAGCCAAAGTCTAGAACATGCGACCTAGCAAGTTCAAGTATAATCAGGGTAAATAGAGCCAGGATTCAAGCTTAGTCTGACTGGTTACAAAACCCACATCTGTGACCCCAGAAAATACTCAGTTTTGATGTGCTCTCATGGTGACCAAACCAACAGTAATGGTGCAAGCACTGTGTACATTCTTTACACTCAGGCGCTGTTACTCACCTGAGCACTTCACCTCTCAGTTGCCATGGATGCATTCAATGCAGGCATATAATAAAGTATAGGGCACACACATTCTTCCAGGTTTGGTCATGCTACTAATCAGTTATAGGGTTCTTGCAAACTCATTACCATGCTGGATCCTCTATGTGATTCTAAAGGTCATTCTTGTCTCTAAAATCTACATGCAATATTTGTTTTGCAGGCAAAAGGCTTACTTCTGGGTATCACACCAAATACTATAGCACAATAGTTGGTGGTGTTGATGTAAAACATCCTTTGTTGCAGCTTTAAACTACTTTGTACCACCTGCTGACTAAGCCTCTGCTTTCCTTGGATGGAGCAGCAACTGCCACTATTACCACATATACTCAAGCATAAGCTGACCTGAATATCAACTGAGGTACTTAATTTTGCCACAAAAACTGCATTAAAAATGTACTGAGAAGGCTGAGCCCCGGTGGCGTAGTGGTTGTGCGCGGGACTGTGGCCCACTGGGATGGAGGTTCAATTCCGGTTCCCAGGAGCAAAGGCTGGGCTTCCTACTCCCACCACCAGGGCAGTGATGCCTTAAAAAAAAATGTACTGAGAAACTTGGCTTATACACAAGTATATATAGTACATAACTAGTATGTGTCCGGCTGGCAGGAGTACAAGAGTTAAAGGTAGCAGCCATGAACTCTATTACATACCTGACTCTGCAATAACAAGAAGCTAGAAGTAGATGCATAGATAGGCATGAAGTGGAGTGGGGAGAAGAAGAGAACTACATCCATGAATTAAATAACAGTGTGACAGAGGATATTTCTATATATGTCTTTATTTATGATGATAGTAGAGAAGACAGTAGGCAAACTGGTATAGACATCTTAGCCACATGTGAGAGAAGAGTAGCATCCAGATGGACCCATGAACACACCAGGAATGCTTGTGTAGCTGTCGTGTCCTGAAGGGTTGGTTTCCCTATACTCTACCCCCATATCCCACAAATGGCCTTTGCAGTCTTACAGTTTAGCTTCTGCAATATTCCTTATACTTGGGCATTGGAGATTTGCAATCAATCAATCCCATAACAAAATGCCACTCCAAAGCAAAGACTTTATAAGAAGGACAAGAACACAGGATGCCATGTAAGGAAAGAGATCAATGGCTAGAACAATTGATTTGAAAGGAAACAAAGGGGCCTCTTTCAGTCAGACTGGTTCTACCAGTCTGGTCGACATGCCTGGTACTGGTACTGGCCGGGGCAACTTCCCACCACAGGCCAGCATCATGTCTCAAGTCTGGTAGATTTTTCACATCAGCAATCATTGTAGTCCGGCTGACAAGAAAAAAAAAAAGCATTGCTAGAAAACACTCAGAGAGAAAAACAGAGACTTGAGAAGCAAAGATCTTGGATAATTCATAGCTGTCGAATAAAATGCGAGCAGTGGTGGGAATCAAGTTGAATGTAGCTCCAAGCTGGGGCCAGTGCCCAGGCGTGCAACACCATATGGATTCTCAGGAAGGTTAGGCCGATGGAATGCGATTCTGGGACTATACTGCTCCACGAGCTTGAAAGTAGAGTCATTTTAAGGATTGTTTAACCACTGAGCTTAGTCGCCTACAAGTTTAAAGGATCTGGTGTAATCTTGGTGACTCCTACAAGGAACTCTAGACCTCAATCTTTTCTCCAGAAGGTCAAAATACGGAAGCATGATGGACTGGTTTGCTATGGCCATACGGTGTAGACAAAGGTCCTCTTAGTGGCTCAGTCTTGGGGTAATGGCAACAGGAGAGTGTTGGAGTTTCCAGACTGGGGCATCTCTCATCTTCTGTCCATTCCAGATTCTTAGCATTTTCATGATCTTCTGCAGATTAATCGATAGGGATTGAGTTGGATTTGGCATTGCTCCTTGTTGATACCTCAAAGAGTAGAGCTGGCATAGGCCACCTCAGAGAGGTCGCAGCTGATGAAGCTTGGGTTGCTTGTTTGCATGGATATGTCTGCTACAGGCCAGTGTCATACGTCTTGTCAGTGTCAAACACAAAAGAGGGCCTTATGTAATCCACTTGCCATTGTTTGGAAGGGGTGTCTGCATGAGGTATTTTGCTCATCTGCCAGAAGGACAAGCTTATACCTTTACAGCAAGCATCTGGGCAATCCCTGGAGGTTTCTATGATTTGCTTCATAGAGAGACACAGTGCCATCTCTTTGATACTAGCTTACAATGTGTGCTGCCCTGTATGCCCTGGTTTCCAGTGGACTCACTGTACCATGTTTGATATGGGCCTGCTGTATAGTGTGGAGCCAGGTTAGGACATCTGCCTGGGCATTTCTTGTTGGGTTGAGTGGGTTACACAGACCAGCACATGAAACATGACAATGTTCATGCGTATTCCTCAGACCCAGATGTCTTCCCATAAATCTCCCCATAGGGTCTGATGTCCCACAAACCAATCCTGTTTTCTTGTTGTTGTCATTGTTGTCCCCCCACATACACACACACACACACACATTGTGTTAACTACAATGAGAGTCCTTTGTGCATAGGACTTTAGGGCTGGGTTTATGTATCGGGATCATCAGCCCTTTGCTCTGCCCATTGGCTGCTCTACCTCTCCCATCAGACAATCCACCTACATTCTGTTGATGACTGGATAATCACTGCTTTCCAACTGGGAAGGGAGCAGAGCCTTTTGAATCCAGGGCCTCCTCAAGACAGGCCCTGTGCTTTCAAATATTGGGCTTTCTTGGGTTGGGGCAGAGGAGGGCATGCGTGGCTCTGGGCTTTGTGAATCATCTGCTTTCTCAGAGATGCATGTTGGCCCAAGGATCCGGTGTTGTTTAAGCACTAAGGGACTAAAGCCAACAGTGTCACCAGGACATCTTTGGTGATGCCTTTCTCCAACTGTCTACGGCAGCAGAGAGTAGCTTTCTGCAGAGCTCTACCTGGCCTGCACCCTTTCCCAGTGGGAACAAAATACCAGGGAAAGATGTCATCCTCATTGCTATAGTCAGGGTCCTCAGGCGGACCCCTCAGGGTACTGGCTCCATTCAGTTCACATTGCCTGTGGCTATGGGCCCTAAGACCTGTATTGGCTCAACGGTCACTTTAGGGCCATTAGGTGAATGATAACTCAGTGGAAGTGGACAGTCCTTAGAAAAACCAACCATTTGAGATCAAAAGACAGCATTTGCCCAAAGACAAAATGCAGAAGGCAAGAAAGGATAGAAAAGGAAGTAAAATGAAAACAGAAAACAGATGGAGAAGTAGGATAAGTGAAACTCTAGTGTGGGGATTGCAGTCAATAACATGAAAGACAATGTGTATATAAATTGTTGAATGGAACTCTCATTTGTTCTGTAAACCTTCACCTAAGTCAGAAGAGCTCCAGATGCAGGCTTGGTAGAGCTCTAGCATAAAATAATAGTCACTGTTGTTGTCTGGTGTCACTGACTCATAGCCACCTATATACGACAGAGCAAAACCATGGCCCCTCCTGTACCTTCCTCACAATCGTTAGATTTTAGCCATTGTTTTAGCCACGGTGAAAATTCATCTTATTCAGGGTCTTTCTCTTTTACATTGATTCTGTACTTTACCAAGCACGATGGTTATTTATAGGTACTGGCTTCTTCTGATTACAAGGCCAAAGTATATGGCACAAAGTCTCGCCATCCTTGTCTCTATGGCGCATTCAGGTTGTACTTCTTCCAAGACAGAGTCATTGGTTCTGTGACACGTTCAATCTCCTTCGCCAACACTGGCATTCAAATGCATCAGTGTTCCTCCTGCCTTCCTTGTTGAATGTCCACTTTCTCAAGCACATGAGGGGACTAAAAACCACGGTTTGGGTCAGGCATACTTTAGTCCTCAAGTGAAATTTTAATATGTGTGTGTGTTTAAAATTGTCAATGCATATAGTGTTTTATTAAAAAAACAAAAACAAAAATGCTAGTATACACAGTGGCTTCAAAAAGATCAATGGAAATTTAATTTTTTCCATGAAATATTTGAAGCTCTCGTGTGTGTGTGTTTTCTTATAAAGCTAAATACAGTTTTACCATTTGATCTAGCTACCACACTCCTAGGTGTATAACCAAATAACATAAAAACGTGCCCTCATAAAAATCCTGTGCATGCATGCCTATAACAGGTTAATTCATAATTGCCCCAAATTATAAGCAACTAAAATAGTCTTCAAAGGGGATATGGATAAGCAATGGATTCATCCATACAATGAAGTTTTACACAATCACAAACAGACATGAAAAATCAAGCAGCAACAAGTAGAAAGCTTACATGTGTATTACTAAGGGGAAGACACCAATCTGAAAAAACTCCTTACTGTATGATTCCAACTGCATGACATTCTGAGGAAAAGCCAAATGATGAAGGTGGTGCAGAGAGAAGTGGTAGCCAAGGGGGCAGACAGGTGAAATACAAGGCATTTTGAGGGCAGTGAAACTATCCTGTATGACACTGTAAGCATGGGCACACAACATTGTATCAGAAGTAACAAGCTTGGTGGGCCAGGATGCAGTTCTTTCTCTCCCTCCCTCCTTCTTAGTTTGCTACTGTGTGGTATGGACAGACCGACCACTCTCTTCTGACTGTATCTTCAGTGCTGCCTTCTGTAATGCATTGTTCTGGGGAGGACAACACTCCTGTTTGGAGTAGCCAATGCACAGAGAGGACCATGGGGCTCCCTCCACCATGAGATACGACAATCCCACAGTGCAAATATTGTGCCGGGTCTGAACCCCACACACAGTGGCAAAACATAAAGGGAATTCAACAGAGCAGCAAGGGGAGCAAAGTAATGAAGTCCCTGGGGAATCCTAAAAATAGACTTTGGAATTGGTGGGTAGGGCATGGCACTTCACCAGATCCAATTGGAAGACAACCAGAAGGGTCAGCAGACAGACCTGGAAGTATCTATAGGCTTTTTCTTCTTTTTCTCATGTCTATCCCTATAAGATAGGCAGGATAACCAATCCCTAGGAGAAAATAACAACCACTGGCTCTGGGGGCGGTGGGGTTGGGGTGGGAAGAACATGAGCGAGAAGGAAGAGGGAGAAAGGGAGCAGGAAGCCAACACACCCAGGGACAAGGGATCAATCAGAGACATAAAATCAATGTCGAGGAGGACAGGATGTAGAATGCCTAGTGGTGTTTGATCAGGTACAATGTACCTCAGAGAAAGTACGGAGCATCAGTCAAACATGATAGTGGGACCAGTAATGACCTTAATACTTCAGGTCACTACTCAAGAACTCCCTCAGTGCAAGAACACTTTGTTCAAATAATCTGGCATTCTGTGATGCTCACCTTCCCGACATGATCCCAACAAAATGGGTGCATAAGCAAATGTGGTGAAGAAAGCTGATGGTGTCCAGCTATCAAAAGCTATAGCATCTAGGGTCTTAAAGACTTGAAGGTAAGCAAGCAGCCATCTAACCGGGAAACAACAAAGTCCACATGGGAAAGCACACCAGCCTGTGTGACCATGAGATGTTGATGAGATCAGGTGAGATCAGACATCAGAAAACCCAGAACAAAGAAATATATTGATGCAAATGATGGGGGTTGGGGAGGAGACCCAAAACCATCTGTAGACAATTGAACATTATCCTCTCAGAAGGATAGCAAGGAAAGAATGCATCAGCCAGTGTGCAGAATAGCACCATCTGAACACACAACATTCCTCTTGTTCTTTAATACTTCCTCCTCCCCACTATCATAACCCCAGTTCTACCTTGAAAATCTGACTAGACTAGAGCATGTATACTGGTACAGATAAGAGCTCTCGACAAATGGAACCCAGAGAGAGGAAACCTCTCAGGAACAGTAAGTAATGGGCATAGCAATGCCATGAGGGTAGGGAGAAGGGGGGAGGAATCAAGTATAATGATTTACATATAGCTCCCTCCACTAGGGGGATGAACAGAAGAAACATGGGCAAAGGGAGAAAGTGGACTGTGTAAAATATGAAAATAATAATAATTTATAATTTCTTCGGGGCCCATGAATGGCTGATACCAAGGGTTCAAGCAGAAGGAAAATATTTTGAAAATGATGATGGCAACATATGTACAAATTGTTTGATACAATTGATGTATGGATTGTTAAAAGAGCTGTAAGATCTTACAATAAAATTATTTATTAATTTAAAAAAGAAAAAAGACTGCAGGGTGCCAATAGAAGAAACAATGCAGAGGGGGGAGGAGATGGAAGGGAACCCTGCACACTCTGAGCCATGTTTCTATAAACTTAAAACTGCTCTAAAAAAATAAAATGTTTCTTTATTTTTACGTGCACGTGGTCAATTCTTACTGAATATTAATACTGAATATTCTTACTGAATATTGCTCTAATTGAGCTCAAGAAAAAGCCAGGGTTCAAAGGAAAGTAAGTGTACGTTATTTTGCAAAGAAGATAAAATACAAAAGGTGTGAATATTTGAGAAACTGAGAGAAGACTCTCCCCTGCCCCTAATGGAACGCCCCAGTTGTACTGAGTGGTGCTCAAGACATTTCTATGAGGAGGAAGATCTCACCACTTTCTTCAGACATGTCAGTATTTATTTGGTGCACAGAAAACAAAATATTTCCAAAGATTTTTTGTTATATTTCCATGAAGGAGGCATGTTTTCACTATAGGCTATTACTTGATTTAATTGTTTTGTTTTTCTTTAATTAACTGATGAAGTTCCCTTATCCAAAAGTGCAGGGTTGGGTTGAACCTATTTCTGTTACATAACACAATGGTTTCCTAGTGTTTTATTAAGATTTAAGTGGATTCCTTCTTCCATTAGTCTCATCTATCGCATTTATTTCTGCAATTCCATGCCTTACATCCACTCTTTGTTGGTACAGAAAATGACTCACATGAACAACATAGGTCTTGTGATAATCTGTGGTGGCAAGAATGGTCAAGGGTGAGGCTGATTGCCACCAAGTCTTCCCACATGCCAACCAGACATATCAAATTGGGGGTGAGGGTGTCATTACATGCTATTCTAGTCCAGAATTTGGGATCTCACTGCGTTCTTCTTTTCCAGATCTCAGGATCTCATTGGTATAGTGAATCAGAGTGATAAATTACAAAGCATGCAGGGTTGGAGATCTCACCCTCTTTGTGAGTTAATCAGTTAGGCTGCTACATACGTATACTGGCAAAATATAAGCACTTTGTAGCAGCAACAAAGACTGATTATGCATAACAGTAAAAGCAGCAGTGAGAGCAATATCATGCATTGCTTCCTCAAGGCCCAACTCCCAACTCCCATACTAAGACCAGATGATTCCTGGGTATGCAGTGAAATGCCTCACAGATTAAGAAAGGTCAAGAGCACACAGATCCAGTATGAAGAATGCTCTTGGTCCACTGCACATCTTATCATTACAAAGGTATTCCATCATTCCACGGTCATTAGGAAGCCTACAGGAGCCTGCATTTTGAATTGAGTTATGCTTTGAGCTGCTAAGGGAAAGGCCAGCAGTTCAAAGCTACCAGCCGCTCTGTGGGAGAAAGTTGAGGCTATCTATTCTCATAAAAATTTACAATCTCAGAAACTCTAAGGGGCAGTTCTACTTTATCCTATGGGTTCTTTATGAATTGGGTCTACTCAGTGGCAATGAGCTGCTTAGAAAATCCAATGAGGGCAGTTCTATATAGTTTTAGGATAGTTTTCATTTTGAGCCAGAATTGACTCAACAGAAAGCAACAACATCTGTAAAGCACTATCCTGTTTTGCATGCATTACCTCATTTAAGTTGTTGTTGCTGTTCTTATTCTTGTTTTTGTGTTTTAAATCATTTTATTGGGGGTTCATATAACTCATCATAATCCATACATCCATCCCTTATATGTCAAGCATATTTGTACATTTATTTCTCTCATCCTCAAAACATTTGCTTTCTACTTGAGCCCTTTATATCTGCTCCTCATTTTTCCCACCCTCCCCACTCTCCTTCCCACATGAACCCTTGATAATTTATAAATTATTATTATTGTGCTATCACCTAAGTTTGATGAATAGATGTTTATATTACAAGAAAAATCTGATACTGCATTAAATTAGCTGGTGTCATGCCCATCCTCCTCCACTTCCAGAAAGAGGGAGAGTTTATCTTTTCTCTGGAATGTTGACTAGTCTCTGATAAGAAGGAGGAGGATTTCATGGCCCTGGAAGGTCTCCTGAAAGGAAGAGCTCTCAGAGCTTTCTTTTCTCTGGCTTCCTCCTTTTGAATAGACCATCTTAGTTGTAGGGACTGTTAGCCCACTGGACGTCATAGTGTGTGTTCTACATATGTCACTCTGGTCCAACATGGTGAGAAGACCCCCTTTGATTATTATAAAAGTTAAGATTGGTTGGAACATTTCTTTCTTTCTTCTTCTATTTACTTCTCTTTCACTCACTCACTTATTGCCTCTCAGTCAATATCACTCATAGCAGTCCTATGAGTGTCGGAGACTATAACTCATATGGAATTAGAAAGTCTTGGCTTTCTCTCAAATAAAAAATACATATGCAACATTCTCGAACCAAAGTGTCTAACAAAGTATGCTGTGAAAACCCTCTGGCTTCTCTGTTATCCCATATTTGCCCTATTTTCACCTGCCCCTTTTCCTTTCAGGTAATCCCAGCTTTTAGTGCCTTGAGAGTCTTCAAGAGTACTTTTGTTTTGTTTTGTTTTGTTTCCTTTTTTGCTTGTTTGTTTGTTTTTTTGGGGAGACATCGCTGCTCTCTGGCGGTGGGAGTAGGAGGCCCAGCCCCACTGCTGGAATTGAACCTCCATCCCAGTGGGCCTGCGCACAACCACTACACCACCAGGGCTCAGCCCAAGAGTACTTTTTAGATGCATGTATGTACCAACAGAAGCCATTCTGGCCTAGTGACTTACTCACAGTGCTGATAGTCAACCACATTTGGTGGACACACAGTTGCCGGGAGTAAAAACTCAGGTGGCTTACATCACAGTGTGGCCTAGTGGACCACTAATAGGGAGGGTGTGTGGCAGCTTTCAGGAGCCCTCTTCTCCTTCTCCACCTGGCTTCCTGGAGAGCAGATGCTACCTTCCACCAGGGGAGGGGACCAAGCGTCAAAGACAGTGAGCTGGTGAGCTCAAGGTGAACTCCCTGCCCAGCCTGCTGCCACCCATCTTATTTTAAAGCACTGTTGTTTCCAGATGTTCTGTTTCTTGAGAGCAGACCTAATTGCTAACAAAATATTTAAGGAAATAAGAATGGTGGAGTAAGTAAAAAAAAATGCTATAAGATTATAAAAACCTATATTAAACAAAAATATTAAAATAGAAAACTTATTATTGACACATCCTCTATCAAGGACTGTGTACTTTTAAAAGCACTGTTTGCTCTCTCTAGCCTTTTTCTTGAAGAATTGAGTGCTCTTCAACTCCTACCACATCAAAATGGTAGCCTGGGCATCCTTTAGGGATTCAAATCATGTTCCTTTGAAAGGGTGAGTTTAGGGAACAAAATGATGTCTGAAGGCACAAGAGCAGGGCTGTGGGGTACAGGGGGTAGACTTTGATCTAGGAAATGCTCTGAAGACAGCCTTTGTTGCCCTGAAGAGTGAGCAGGTATACTATCATGATGGGAAAAAACTTCCTCCGCAACTTTCTTTTTCTCACCAAAGCATTTTTCAATGTTCTTAAAAGTTTTCGTGGGCTGAGCCCCGGTGGCGTAGTGGTTGTGCGCGGGACTGCGGCCCACTGGGATGGAGGTTCAATTCCAGCAGTGGGGCTGGACCTCCTACTCCCACCACCAGAGAGCAGTGATGCCCAAAAAACAAAACAAAACAAACAAACGTCTTCATAACAAACCCCCGTGATTTTCCTTTATTCTTTGAGAAATCTATCAGGAAGTCCCTTGGGAATCACTGAAGACACTATCGCCTTCTGAACTGACCTCTCTGTCTTACACTGAACTGGCCCAGCAGATACACTTGGAAGCCCCTGTCTTCTGTGAACCTTTTGTTGAAGGCACCCACTGGAACTGAGACAAGTAATATTACTGAGAGGCTGTGCTACACCCATCCAAAGATATGCTTTGTTTGGTTTAAACCTGTGTAGATATAAATTGGAGCCATCATAGCAATACTCTTTGACTTACCCTCATATGAATTCTCCTTATTCTTTCCTTTACACAGATGAAAGACTATTGAAGACTTTAAAGTGACTGTATTTTTCTTGTTTGCTACAATATCTTTTGTAGGAATTTTTATTTTGTACTATGAGAGAGGTTAGGAAGCAGATGGCACACTACCAGAAGATGGTTGAAGGGAGTTGAATATAGAGACTCTGATATGGATGTGGGCAGCTTTAGGGGAAACCAGGAAGGGAGGGGATGCATCCAGGGTTAGCATCAGACACCCTGAGACCTGTAAGGGCTAGTAGAAAGACTATCAGATCAGAGGGGCAAGTCTGCATAAAAAAATGTGCTAGTTAGTTAGTTAAGCAAATGCCAATCCTTTCATTAGCAGAAAGGCAACCAAAGACACCCTTTGGTCTTTCTTCCCAACTGCAGAGCTCTGCTGTTGCCTACTGTTGTCTGAATATAAGCAACACCTAGAATTCACAGGAAACTGGTTGATAAGATTCACAAGGGTCACCCTCCTGGGGACAGAGCAGAACGTAGAATGGTGAAGGATACATCTGGATGGGCCCACAGAAAATATCCCACACTGTCCATCCCAAATGATCCTCAAGTGCTGGTGGCATCATAGGTTAAGTATTGAGCTGTCAACCGAAAGGTGGGTGGCTATCACTAGCCAGCCCCTGCTTGGGAGAAAGATAAGGCGGTCTGTCTCCCTAAGATCTCAGCCTCCTACACCCTCCAGGTCAGCTCTGCCCTCTCCTACAGGGCTGCTATTAGTCAGAATCCACTCCATGCCCATGCATTTGGGTTTAAGACTTTATCAGTATCGACAGTTGATGGTCCTTTGTATGAATGGGAGATTGTATCCACAAAAACAAGCACATATTTGAGCACGTATTACAATAGCTCAAACACAGCTATTGTATTATCATAAGGTAATGTCATTCAGCTATCTCCTAAAACCTTTCACTGAAGTCACTATATTGCAACCTTACACCTTACTCACTTTGTATTCAAGTGAGCAGGGGCAATCCACAGATGCAGCACAGTCATTATCAGAATTCCAAATTGAGGAGGGGAGAATTGGAAAGCAATCAATGAATGTGGGAGGGGAGAGGAAGCTTTAGCACTGCTTGTGAAGATGTATATACAACTATGTCTGATGTGTGACTATTATATCAAGAAATGGACTTGAAAGAAAGAGAGAGAGAAAGAAACCAAACTTGACCTATGATTACCATGTGTTTTGTTTTTTTTTTGCTTAGGGGGACTGAGTTTACTTTAATGGTGGTAGAACAATTTGGGAAAGGTTGTTAATAATTGCTGTACAACACAAAGAGTATAATTAATGACACTGAATTATACATATAGAAGTTGAATTAGAGAGTGTTTTGCTGTGCATATTTTTGCCAAAATTGAAAAAAAGGTACATGAATAATAATGAGCACAGGAAAAAAGAAGTGTTCTAAAATTGATTGTGGTAAGGATTACACAATTCATCTTGATAGGACTGAACTTTTGAATTAGTATGATATGTGAATGAAGTGCCAATAAAATTATTTTTTAAAATTCCAACTGCATTTCTTTTCTCCTTCTATTGAATGGATTTTCAATAAGCTACAGAAGTCATTCTACGGGCTCACTGGATGTTGCACGGTCTCAACAGGTGAGGTAAATGAAGATAAGGGAGAAATTATTCATGTTGTGCTTTTAAGACTTTAGTTGATTTACTGCCCTCTCTGATCCCACAGGGATGTTGTGTTATTCTGGGTTGACTAGAGAAACAAATTCATAGACACTCATATGTGCTTAAGAAAGAGTTTTATATAAAGGAGCCATGGTATGTTGAGAAAACACCCCAGCTCAGTCCAGAGCAACTCCTTAAGTCCTATCTTATTAACCTGCATGCCCAATACTAGTACATAGTATTGGACTCATGCAGCACATACAATGATGCCAGGTGCAGGAAGATCACAAGCCAGTGGGTGCAACATCTCGTGGATCCAGTGGCAGGGGAAGCATTTCCATGCTGGCATGGTTCTCCATGTGTGCCCTCCAGCTCTCTGAATGTCTCAACAGCAGGGAAGGGAAGGCAGAGAGAGAAAGAGTGGGTCTGGCTTCCAGTGAACTATTTATCTTCATCATGCCTTCAAATGAGGTCATCAAGCTGCAACCTGATTGACAAGCTAGATTTCACCCCTTCGCTCAAGTTGACAGGAGATTACATAACTGCCACAGATGTGACATTGCTTTTAGTTTACTAATTTGCCCTAGAAATTGGGTTCTTGTATTTCACCCTTGCTACCTGGTACCCTTCACGTCTTGGGACAGGGAGCCAATATTGAGATTCATTTGTTACAGATACCATCTGCTCCTGGGATGGATCCTGAGGGCCACTGGATCCACTTTGTGATATGCTTAGAACTAGACGTTATCCACACATGTCCTCTCTCTTAGGGGCCCAATGACATTCTGGAGGTTCAGAATTCACATCAGCCCAGAACCAGTATACAATAACCCAAGAGGGCCTGAGTATTTAATTTTTTCCATTGTGTAGTCACTCCGATACCCGGTTGCTGGTTCCTTTGTGGAAGACTGTGATCACTCTGCAGTCCTTTCTTTAACCATGGAGCTCCATGTTTGTACACTGTGCATGTCTGAGAACTGGACAGGAACCCAACTCAAGAGTTTTTCCATATCCCCACTTTTCAGATCAGTACCTTAGAAGTTTACTCATCAACTTAATTCCTAAGGATTCTGTGTTAGTCTGGGTACATTAGAGAAAAAAATCTGAAGAAACTCATATGTATAAGAGATAGTTTTATATAAAGAGTAAGTGCACATCAATAAAACATCCCAATCCAGTGCTACCCAAACCCACAAGTAACCCAAATGAACAAAACAAATGCACGTAGTCCTCCTTCATCTCACAAAACACACTCAATGACAGCAACTGCAGGAGGAAAGCGGAACCAGTGAGTGTGTCAGCCAGCGTCTCAGCATCCAGGGCCGCATCAGGGTCGGTCCAAGGCTTCTCCTGGGGGATGTCTTACAGGAAGGAAGCCTTGCCATATACTTTTGAAAAGTTTTGGCTCTGGTAATTCTAGGGCAGTTTTATTCTGCATTAATGGGGTTGCAAGAAGTTTGAATTGGTTCCACGGCAATTAACATTAACTCCAGCAGCAACGTACACTGCTGATAGTAGTGCAAATTGATACACTTCAATGGACTAGGGTGGGTGCTCTTTGGCAGTAGGCCCCAGACAATTACAAACGTTTATATCTTTGGATCCAGGTCTAGGGCTTCATCACATAATATATCAACATACAAGCTAAATTCCCACTAGCAGAGAGCTGGTCATTTATATATTGACATGTATGCTGGATATTGTTTCTTTTTTCCTTGAAAGCTGTTGTTTTCCTTCTGTCTTGTTTTGTTCCCTGGAAGGCTGCCATTGGAAGGTTGAATCACCTGGGCTCGATTGCTTTTTGGCTTCCAGTTAGTAAGGCTGGTGGGAAGCACAGCAAGGATTTGGTAGGCAAGGAAATTTCATTTTTGAGCTTTCTCTCTCCTGGGCCTCAGATTAGCAGTGGTTAGCAGTGCCTGTGTTTCTCTCTGATTGAGCGTTCTGACATCATCTGCTCCCTGTACCTTCCAAGGGACTTCCCACTATCAATAGCTCTGGGTTATTTCAACATCCCTTAGTGGCCTACTATGATTTCTACTGTATTCTGGACTTCATGATGGCATGCCATCACTGAAGTTGATAGATTGAACTAGTATGGCATGCTACATGTGCAAGTATAAATTATTGGGTGGCATAAATGGTAAAGCATTGAGTACCTAGCCAAAGGTTTCCATTGGAACCCACTCAGTGATGTCTTTGAGGACAAGTCTGGCAATCTACTTCTGAAACATCACTCCCTTGAAATTCCCATGAAGCCAGAGTTGACTAGATGGCGTGTAACAATGAAAATCCAAAAAAGAGCAAGTTGCAAAGGATTGTTTGCATTCACGACACTAGATTAACCCCTAGTCATACACACAAGTGGTCCAGAGGAGACTCATTTCCTAAGACATTAGTGAGAAGAACTCCAACATCTCTGAAAAGATGGAGTGGAAACCAGAGGTTTTCATATATAGGCACCTGTGATGGCAAGTAATTGTGGTAATGGGTCATGGGATCTGAGATAGTTAAAGTTTATTGTACCAGCATGGTCAATAACACATGTGGGGTTAATTGAAAGGTGGACAGATAAATGGTTCAGTGAGCCTCACCTTTCTAGTTCTTGGGTCTCTTGCTTTGTGACAGTTCCTTGAGGCATCTCTGAGTGAGTTTGAACTGCTAATCTTTCCATTAGCAGTTGAGCATTTAACTGTATGTACAATCCAATGATTACAGTAACACATACTGTTGTTGTAATGTGTCATCCAGTTGTTTCTGACATGACATAGGACAGAGTAGGACAGTCTCATGGGGTTTTTGAGGCTAATGTCTTTATAAAGAGCAAATCACTAGGTCTTTTCTCCCATAAAGCTGCCCCTGGGATCCTTGGATCTTTCAGTTAACAGTCAAGTGCTAATCATTGTGCCACCAAAGCCCCTTTTCAATCATGTATAACTCCACCCACTCTCATCCAGTAGATCATGGAGTAGACAGACTATCAATGAGAGTTTGAGTCTCAGAAATCTATAGGGGCCATTTCTTCCATGTCCTATAGGGTCACTATTGACTCCATAGCTATAAGTCCCTTTTAAAATATATATGTTTGCATACACATTTTCATTAAGAATTGAAAATGTACACATTGATATAAAATTCACCATGGCCTTTGAAGGCTTAACATGAAGATAGATATATAAAGTATCCCAGTAATAATTTTATTGTGGTTATATGATAAAATTATATTTTAGATATATTGGATTCAGTGGAACATATTATTAAATGAATTCCTCTTTTTTTTTTGTTTTTACTTTTTTTCTATGTGGTCCCTAGAAAGATTGCTATTATACATGTGGCTCTCATCCTGTATCTTTGGGATGGCACTAATCTAGCAGATAGATGATCAGAAGAAGAGACATTTGAGCTGAAACCTGAATAAGAAGTTAGCCAGTAGAAGATCTGAGAGAAGAGTTTTCCCAGAAGATGGGGGCCTCCACGTATGTGGTATCTTGGGTGGGTCACTCCATAGGCAGCAGTGGAATTTGTAGAGAACAAGAGCATGCCCCACTGAGAGCATTCAAGTGTGACTGACGTGCTGGGACACTGACTGTGAGGGTCGAACAGGGTCTGATTGTGAGCTGGTTAACCCGACCGTTCACCCTCTATTACAATGAATGAAGGGTCTGGATCTGGGAATGGCAGGTCAGCCCACTTGACTCTGCTGACCAACATGGGACAGCTGGCTCTCAAATATCCTTCACACCATTTCACACATTTGGCAAATACTGGGATAAGTGTCCCTCTGATATCAAATCTTATAGTCCATTTAACTTTTTTTTTTTTTGAGCAATAAACGAGGAATGGCACTACTACTGAGTAAATAGATTCCTACAGAGGAGATCTGAGACTGCAAATCTTTTTGGTAACAGACAGCCTCATCTTTGGCTCATAGAATAGCTGGTGGGTTTGAACCACTACCAACCCACTGGGCCACCAGTACTTCTTTTCAAGAAGGAAAAAAACCCACACCCACTGTCTTGGAGAATGTCCTGACTCAGAAATTCTCCAGTTTCCCAAACTCCCAATCCTGGAGTTGATTCTGACTCGCTGTGACCCTACAAAGCAGAGTAGAGTGACCCTGTGGGAGCAGAAAGTCGCATCTTTTTTCCTGTAGAACAGCTAGTGGTTTTGAACTGTTGACTGTGTGGTTAACAGCCCAACTTGTAATCCACTGTACCATCAAGGGTCCTTGCAATACACGCTATTAAAGACATGATGAAAGCCATAGTAGTCTCCCATCATCACCACCATTGCCCCACAACAATATGCTTTCTTGCATATAATGGAAGACTCTAGATCAAGATGTTGGCAGCACAATAATTTGGTTCCTAATTGTAACATAATGAAAATTATCCTGCTAAACACACATGTTGGTGCTTCAAATGTTAGACATCTTCCTGAGTATATTTGACCTGCTGTTCAAAAACTGACAACAGTTTTAGCCTGTCAGTTCTAGCCTAGCTTTTGAGATACAGAACAATTGCATAAATTAATCCCTTTATCTCTTGATATTTGTGTTGTCTCTAGGGGGTTGCCTTTGGAAATGGTAAGCAATGAACAGTCATCATGTTGACTCTGAATCACGGTGAGTCGATAGGGACAGAGTAAAACTGCCTCCTGGTGTTTACGAGGCTATAGAATTTTTATGGAAACAAAGGACCTCATCTTTTTTCCATGGAGCAGCTGAGGGAGTTAAATCCCGACCTTTGGGGTCCTGACCAAAGAGTAGCCTTTTGTGGGTCCCACTTACAATATCCAGATTAAGTTCTGGAGTAGGAGTGTTCGGTCAAAATGTTGTAGATCTTGCCAGTTCTCTTCTGTAATCTTTTATCGTATATATTTTTCTACAACCTAACGCACTCACATGGGAAATCCTGCCACCAGAATACTGTGCCATATATCTGTAATCACAGGTTTCGGATCACAGCCCTGACCTTGTTATGAGAAGGGCTGGTGAGGCTCCAAGTTCCCAAATGGGCTTGGATCCAAGATAAGTAGCCACATCTTATTGCCATTGTGTCCAGTCCTGATCATAACTGGATCTGCAACCAGTTCTATGTCCCCAGGGAAATGCTGTGCTAACAGGTCTGATCCACACATGACTTGACCATGTGCCCATATTTGCATTCAAATTGACACAGTGACTTGGCATCTGGCCAAGCACCCACAGTGATTTGAAGGTAACCAACAGACCATGGATCAAAGTCCCACGTGGGGGTAGAACCAATGCTCCAGGGGTAGGTAGCATGGCAGTTATTGGAACTGTTAATAACCAATTGCTCATGGGAATGCCATCAAATCTGCAGCAACGAGAGAGCCATGGGTCTAAAACCTCCTCGAATATAACTTCTGTGCTGTTATTAATTGGGAAAGAGAGCTTTCCAAGAAGGGACAGCTCTATTGAAGAGAATGCTAAACCAGTGCTCCTGATAATAGTACAGTCTCCCTGTGTCTCTGAAGAATGTCCATCATCAGTCTGAACCGAAATACACAGAGAGGGAAAGACTAGGGAGGAGCACAGACCATCTGATAGAAGGGGGAAAAGAAGTACCTCTAAATGGCACCCTCTTCTTTCTATAATATAAGCAAGGGGTACCACATCAGCAAATGAGCCAACCCTCTATGAGGTATTAATATACTAAAGAAATTAATATGGTCTGGTCTTTGCCTTCTTGTACAGGCTCGTCTTCTAGCTTATGTAGCAGCAATATGACAATACTTGTAGGCCCTTACACACCTCAGGTTTTGTCTTGCTCCTTTGTTTTTATGCTAGGACTATTTCCACAGGTTGGCACAACCTTTCTCTTCAATCACCTGCCTTCTCATCAATCTTACAGGACTGAATACCCTAATCAGAACACCCACACACACACATGGACAAGCCAGTTTGAGTTATGTGCCTTTTTTTCCTGCTACCATAGTACAATGAGTGTGCTTCTATCTCTATATTTGTCAAATGATTCTACAACCATTTGTTTGTACATATGCCTCACCTGGTCTGTCAGATAGTGAGCCTTTTGAGGACAAGAGCAGTGTCACAGAACTCGTAGACTCTCCAGGAACAAGCCTACTTCTTGGTACTCAGAAAAGAGCATATATATATATGTGTGTGTGTGTGTATATATATATGTGTGTGTGTGTATGTATGTATGTATTCTGTTGAAAGAATGAATAAAAGTGGAATTTCTTGGGGAAGGCAGGCATGACAGAAAGGAAGATTTAATTTGATGATGAAATCCTGAATTAAGGCAGGAGAAAAAGAAAAGGAGACAAAGAGACAGAACTGAGAGATTTAAGAAATCATCGGACAGTGTACAATATGACAAAATAATAATCATTTATTATCAAGGGTCCATGAAGAAGGGGGAAATAGGGAGGGAGTGGGAAAAGGAGGAGCTGACACCAAGGGCTTGCTTAAGCAGAAAGCAAAGGTTTTGAGAAGGATGTGGCAACAAATGGACAAATGTGCTTTGCAGACAGTGGATGTGTGTGCGGATTGTGATAAGTGCTATATAAGCTCCTAATAAAATGATTTTTTAAAAAGAAATCAACTCGATAGACATTTTGGAGTAGAACTGCCAATCAAGGCCAACTCAATGGTGACTAGAAGGTAGAAATACAGAAGGAGATGCACTGTTCTGTCGGGAGGGGCACACAGGTTGTTTCCAGCCTTTTGTTACTGTGCACGGGGCGCTAATGAATATAGGTGTGTATGTACAAGTACATCTGCTGGTTTCTTTATATTAGATCTCTATTAGAAGTGGGGTTGCTGGATTATAAGGCACCTCTATTTTTAGAGCTGTATTTTTAACAAGTGCCTCAAGTAATTCTTTTTTTTTTTTTTTTTTTGCATCACTGCTCTCTGGTGGTGGGAGTAGAAGGCCCAGCCCCATTGCTGGAATTGAACCTCTGTCCCAGTGGGCCACAGTCCCGCGCACAACCACTACGCCACCGGGGCTCAGCAAGTAATTCTTATAATCAAGTAACTTTGGGAAGCATTGGGTACGATATGAATGCTGTGCCAAGTCTCCCTGTGACTGCTGTCAAGCCATGAATATACCGGTAAGTCCTTGAATTTAAGTTAATATCTTCTCTGCTTGAAGGCACAGCTTTGGAGGGATGAGTGAACAGCAAAGAGAAAGATTATAACAACTCATTAGCCGGTCGCCAGTATCAACCTGGAAATCATTAGGATGACAGGTGCTACTGTTCACTCAATATTGTTCTCGCCCATCTGAAGGCTAATGTTAGTTTTGGCATCAATTACCTGGATCTTGGTGCATTTTTCATACCCAAACTGGAAATCACAACAGAGAGCCTTAGAATATCCAAACCAAACGGATGGCCATCAAGTGGATTCCAAGTCCTAGTAACCTCATGGGACAGAGTAGAACTGCCCCCAAGGGGTCCCAAGATGCTAACTCTTTATGGGCGTAGAAGGCCTCACCTTTCTCCCATGGGGTAGCTGGTGGTTAGCAGCCTAATGCGTAAGGAGAAGCAAACTCTCTCTTATAAGGTCCAGTGTTTAAAAATATGGATCACTGGTGGTCATTATCCAGAAGCATTGACTATCTAGAGACAAGTCTTCAAATATAAAATCAAGAACTCTAGTGATGGCATTGGGAGTAGTGCCAGTCATTTTCAGCTAAGGCATAGAAATCTTATTAACATTCTAGAGAATGGGACTGGGGCTTTAAGAGATCAGGAGCAGCCATCTAAGCAGACATCCAGAGGGAAGAAGAGTAAGGAACATAGAAAGACACATGGAACCAGTTAATCCAGTAGACAAATAGAACATGCAAGCATCAGTCTCCACAACCCTGAAGTAGATGGCACCCAGCCACCACTGTCAACTGCTCTGAAAAGAAATGCTTCCTCCCACCCACTATGATGATCCCAATTCTACCTTGCAAATCCAACTAGACCACGGGAAGTACACTGGAGCTGGAAACGGGGAATTCAGACAAATGATCCCTTTAGGATCAGTGGTGAGAGTGGTGATATCGGGAGATTAGAGAGAAGGTGGAGTAGAAAGGGGGAACCAATTGCAGGGATCTACATATGACCTCCTCCTTGGGATATGAACAACAGGGAAGTGAGTGAAGGGACACATCAGACAATGTATGATATGACAAAATAATAACAATTTGTAAATTATTAGGGGTTCATGGGGGAGGGGAAGTGGAAAGGGTAAATATAGGTAGCTGATACTGGGGGTCTAAGTAGAAGAAGGTGTTTCGAGAATGATGATAGCAACAAATGTGCAAATGTGGTCTGCATACAATTGATGTATGTATTGACCATGATACAAGTTGTATGAGCCCCCAATAAAATGATTTGTTAAAAAAAAAATAAGGAGAGGGCTGAGCCCTGGTGGCATAAGTGGTTGAGTGCAGGACTGCAGCCCTCAGGCTTGGCGGTTCAAATCCAGCAGCGGCTCTCAAGAGCAGCACTGGGTAGCGCCCATGACCACCAGAGGCAGTGATAGCCTCAAAAAAAAAAAAAGGGAGAAGGTCCTGGGCATAAGTGGAGGAAAATGTGTAACAAAATTTAAAGTCATAAAAGAGTCCAAGTTTACTTGTAGGATAGAAAGTGGTAGGAACCCCTAGTCACCCTCAGATCTGAAATTGAACTCATCCTTGTGTTAACATAATCAGCCATTTGAGGTCAAAAGGGCAGTATTAACCCAAGGACTGAGAGTCAGTAAAGAAAGAGGATTATTGGAAACAGGAAACACAAGGAGGGAGTGGGGTACACTGAGGAGATTGAAATGGATGAGTTGGAATGAAATGTTTACAAATTGATGAGTGCGAAACTCCGAACCCTATACCCAATTCATAATAAACAGGTCAAAGAAAAAGAATAGAGGAAAGACAGGATATAGAATGAGTAACAGGGCTATATGGGAGACATTTTAAATATCTCTAAATTGAATTAATAAAAAGTTTCTTTTCATTATTTTTAATTATTTATTTATTTATTTTCATTATTTTTAATCATTTATTGGGGGCTCTTACAACTCTTGTTACAATCCAAACATCAATTTTATTTGGCATATTCATACATATATTCCATCATTCTTTTCTAGATTTACTTTCCATTGAGCCCTTGGGATCAGCTCATCTTTTGTCTCCTCCCTCCCCAGCCCCAACCCTCGTGGCTCCTGGATAAATTGAAGATAGTTAACTATTTCCACATCTCACACTGACCACTGACCTTCCCCAATCATTTCTGTTGTTCTTCCCCCTCGATGGGGTGTGCGTAGTTATATGCCCTTTTATTGCAATTGGTACCCCAAAGTTAATTTTTTAAAGTGTCTTTAATGTTTAACAAAGTGTTTGGAAGTCTCCCCACCCTCACCTTGAACATATATAACCCTCTACCTCATTCACAATAAAAAAAAAAAAAACTTTTAATGATCCAGTGCTGCTGCAACTGAAATATAGGCCTACCACTGAGTGAACCAGACTTTACCTTAAACACACTTGTCACAGATTAAAGGAACTGAACTACTCCCTTGGGTTTATGATGGAAACACTCTAGTGTGAGAAGAAGGAGAGGATGATTATCCCATGGTTAGAGATTTGGAATTCATTGGACCTTGGTTCAAATCTCTTGCTTTGAGGGTACCCAATAAATAGCAACTTAAGACTACCTTTTAAAAACAACAACACAGAAATAAAGTCTTTCACAATTTAAGAGATTAGCAATATGATTATCTCCTCTTCTGAAGAGTATTCTGGTTGTACTTCTTCCAAGACAGATTTGTTTGTTCTTGAAGGTTTCAGTCTTTCACTCCTATCAGCAAGTACGCCAAGTCTTCATGAACTAAACTGTGAACTGTCTGTGGACATTTTAATGAAGATGGACTTCTTCATCCATATAAACAACTGCTTTGACCCAGAATGGCTTCACATGTTTCTTTAGAGAAAGCGGAAGGGTGGGGCAAACAGACAGGCATGTCTATTCATTTACTTGACCAAAACAGATGTTCAAAGGCAATGTTGTAGCTCTATCTGCATGAAGTTTCAATACAATGCTTCATATTCTTGTTGTTGTGGGCATCACTGCCTCTGGTGGTCGTGGGTGCTACCCAGTGCCGCTCCTGAGAGCCGCTGCTGGATTTGAACCGCCAAGCCCACAGGCTGCAGTTCTGCACTCAACCACTTACGCCACCAGGGCTCAGCCCAGTGCTTCATATTCTTAAACTCTAATGATTTCCATCATATAAAGAATCCTGTCATGGTCATCCTATATAAATTATTTTATCCTATTAACTATGTTCATGTTCATTTTTTTTCTCTCCCTACCTTAAGCAATTTGTAATCATTGAACTTATGTTATCTAATTGTTTGCTTATTTATTTGGGAGCACTCTCATTCTTCACACACCCAATAATAAATTCCCTGTTGACTAAAAGCCTAAAAAAACCCAAATCTTGTGGCTTGTTGGGTCAGGTGCACCTTAGTCCTAAAAGTGCCATCTTTGCTCTTTAACACCTTTAGCAAATCTTGTGCAGTAAATTTGCCCAGTGTGATATTCCCTCGGTTTCTTGACTGTCCTTTTCATGTGTGTTGGTTGTGAGTACAAGCAAAATGAAGTTCTTGACGTCAATCTTTTCTGTGTGTCATGCTGTTACCTGTTGGTCTAGCTGTGAGGACTTGAATTTTTCCTGACAGGGAGGTGTAATTCACACTGAAGGCTTTGATCTTCCTAAGCTGTTATTGTTGTTGTCAGCTGCTATTGAGTGGCTTCTGGCTCACAGAAACCCAGTGTACAATAGACTCAACCCTGTATGGTTTTGCACCATCCTCACAATTGTTTGCTTCTTTCTTTCTCTTTTAAAATCATTTTATTGGGGGCTTGTACAACTCTTATCACAATCCATACATACATGCATTCTCACAATTGTTATTATTCAGTTGTGAGTATTTTCCCCTTTTTATTGAGTTTCAATCCATATTGAAGATTTCAGTCTTTGATTCTTGTCAGCAAGTACTGCAAGTCTTCGTTGATGCCAGTCAACAATGTTGTGTCATGTGTATCTCAAAGGTTGTTAATAAGTCTTCCTCTGATACTGCATTTTTCGTATAGTTCCATTTTTCAGATTATTTACTGAGTATACAGACTAAATTTGTATAGTGAAAAGACACAACTCTGGTCTATCTAGCTAAGATAGACTGGATAAATAATCTAGAGGAGTAAACAACTGGGACCCACAGATCCGGGGGACATGGGAGAGGTGTGGGGCAGGGGAAGTAGTGGTATTAACCAATTCAGGAACAAGGGAATAACAAGTGATCCAAAATCAGGGGCACAGAGGGTCTAAAAGGCCTGGTAGGGCTTGAACAAGGGCAATGTAACCGAGAGGAATTACTGAAACACAAATGAAGGCCAAGCACGACTGTGGGACAAAAGGAAAGTAGAAGGAAATAGAGAAAAGAACTAGGAGGCAAAGGGCATTTATAGAGGTCTAAATAAAGGCATGTCATATGTAAATATATTTCTTTATTCTAATGTGCATATATTTATAGGTTTAGTATAAGGTAGCAGATGGACATTGGGCCTCCACTCAAGTACTCCCTCAATGCAAGAAAACTTTGGTCTATTAAACTGGCATTCCATAATGCTCCCCTTCCCGACATGATCGCTGAAGACAAATGGATGCGTAAGCACCCCTCATCCAAAGCCTCTGCCCTGCTGCTGACAAAATGCTGGAGGCAACTTTGACAAAGAATTCACTCTTGACTAAGAATTACGTGCAGCTGCTCCCATCAGGGTGTTGATTTTAGATATGCCTTTAAGTATTCTCTGGTTGAATCTGTTGCTTCTGAGAATCTATTTCGTTAAAACAACCAAAAAAAATCCTCATGCGTTTTATATGTGTGTGTTTATAAAAGTAATGCAGATTCATTATATAAAACTAAAAAGTACCACAATTAAAAAAAATCATTTTATTAGAGGTTCGTACCGCTCTTATCACAATCCAAACGTCCATCCATTGTGTCGAGCACATTTAAAAGTGCTACCATTTGGAGATGATTATCCAAACTATCTGTCGCCTGAAGGGGCCCTGGTGGCATAGTGATGAAGTGCTAGGTTGTGAACTGAAAGGTTGGCCATTTGAACCCACCAGCCACTCTGTGGTACTAAGATGTAGAACTGCCCTTTGGAGCAGAACTATTTTATTATAGGGCAGTGGTTCTCAACTTTCCTAATGCCACGACCCTTCGTGCTATGGTGACCCCCCCGACCATAAAATTATTTTTTTGTTGCTACTTCATAACTGTAATCTTGCTACTTTTTTGAGTCAGGCAACCCCTGTGAAAATGTTGTTCGACCCCCAAAGGGGTTGCGATCCACAGGTTGAGAACCACTGTTCTATGGGGCCCCAGGAGTTATAGCTGATTTAATAGCAATTAACAACAGCAACTATCTATCCTGTCTTATTTCCTTCCTAAATTTTTTATTTATAAAAACATAATCTATACATACATATAATTCATAGACCAGAAAAGCGCCACTGACATTGAATCGATTGCTACTCACGGCAAGTACATAGGAAACCTGTGGGTTTCCAAGACCGTCAATCCATGAGTTGGAGTCTTTGAATTGCTGTTGACCTTGTAGTCAGCAGTTCAATACTAATTATTATTGGACAGTTGTTTGATTCTTTCGCTCAGGATTTGGGGGGGGGGATTTTTTACATCTATGTGCGTGAGGAACATTAGTCTATAATTTTCTTTTTTTAGTGATGCCATTGCTGGGTTTTGATATCAGGAGCATGCTTGCTTCATAAAATAAATTCTAGAGGAGGTGGGCAGCTGGACCTTTCTGGTGGGGAAAATGTGAAAATTCTGTGCTTTTATAGCTTGTAAGAGGAGCTGGAAATTGTCCTGAGTGTGACATTCTACTTAGAGCAACTTCAGAATATAAATCTTCAAACATCTCACTATTGACAAAGAAATTGAGATTGGGGGTTGGGGGAGTGCTAAAGCTATACAATAGCAGAGAAGACTTTCCTAGTCTAAGAGAATAGAAAAAATGGTTTTCAACTGGATCAACAATGTAGATTTGGACAGCACCAAAAGGAAAGTGGAGAAACCAAAAGGAAAATCAAGATGTTATCCAGAAAACTAAGCAAAAGCTGAATTGGGAACAGGAAGGCTTGGAAGAAACTCTAGATATGGAGGAGCCCCATTGGAGTGGGGGTTGTACGTTGGGTCATGAACCGGAAGATCAGCAGTTCAAGACCAATTGCCACTCCATAGAAGAAAGATGTGACTTTCTACTCCCCTAAAGGGTTACAGGCCCAGAAACCTGCAAGGGCAGCTTTATCCCATCCTATAGGGTCACAATAAGCCGGTATTGACTGGCTGACAATATGTTTTGTTTTTGCTTTAGAAGTGGAATGCCGGGGCTGAGCCCCAGTGGAGTAAGTGGTTGAGTCCAGGACTGCGGCCTGCGGGCTTGGCGGTTCAAATCCAGCGGCAGCTCTCAGAAGTGGCAATGGGCAGCTCTCAGGACCCGCAGAGGCATTGATGCCCACCCCCAACCAAAACAAAAAAGAAGTGGAATGCCAGGAAAAGGAACAAAGAAGACTATTTACACAACAAAGAAGAGTATTTGCAGCAGATTCTAACAAAGAAGACTAAGCAGGCATTCTTAGATGAACAGAGTTCAAATCTCCCTGCTGCTTTGATTTTGGTTCAGCATATAAAGATCGATCCACCCAATTCGTAAGGCAACTGGAGAAATCCAAATCTGTGAAGCCAGTGGCATTTCCATGAGCACCAAAAATGGGCCGATGCTTCCTCCCACCCACTATCATGATCCCGGTTCTACTTTACAAATCCAGCTAGACCAGGGCATGTGCACTGGGGCCAGAAACAGGAGTGATTCAGGACGGATGATCCTTTGAGGACCAGGGTGAGACTAGTGATGACAGGAGGGTGAAGGGAAGGTGGAGTAGAAAGGGGGAACCTATTGTAGGGATCTACATATGACCTCCTCTTTGGGGTACGGACAATGGAGAAGTGGGTGAAGGGACACACTGGACAGTGTACAATGATAAAATAATGATAATTTGTAAATTGTTAAGGGTTCCTGGGGGAGGGGGAGTAGAGAGGGAGGGGAAATATGGGGAGCTGGTACCGGGGTCCTAGGTAGAAGGAGGATGTTTCGAGAATGATGATGGCAACAATTGTGCAAATGTGATCTGCATACAGCTGACATATGTATTGATCATGATAGGAATTGTATGATTAAAAAAACCTTATAGTGAGGGCTCAAGTTAAAATGTTTAGGAAATGATGGCAACATATGTACAAATATGCTTGATACAATTGATGTGTGAAATGTTATAAGAGCTGTAAGAACCCCCAATAAAATGAGTTGAAGAAAAAAAAATACTAGAACAATAAAAAAAAATTGACCAATAGATTTCACTTATAGAGTCATGTGGACCACAAGTTCCTGAGTTTAAGATGCTTGGAAGACTTGAGTATTTAAATCATGTCAAAGCCTCCTCTCCACAGGATCTCATTTGAGGTTACACTTCTTCCCTGGCTTATCACAGGGCACTGCAGGATGAGTTCAATGGGCTTTTCCTGGAAGCTTAATTAAGCTTTCTTTCTAAGAGTTGAACCTTGGAGCAGGACCAGCAGTTAACAACAGCAATATAAGCTTGTGAAATGATAGCAATCCCCCGCCACCCCCCACCCCCCGTCCCCACCCCCGATCAGAACTGGTACTTGCAACTCCATGAAAGTATTTATGGGGAGAAAAGTTTAGAATTAAGCTGAGTGTTATAGTGGCTGCATATTTATGATATTTTTACTTACTGTTTTCATATATGAGCTGCTGAAGCAAGCATGATATTTTTGCTTATCATAAATGATATTTTTACTTATAATCTTCAGAGGGATCAAGACAATTATTCATCTGAAGGAAGATATTTCTAATTCACTTATATAAGTTTGAGGTTAATGAACAGATTTGTAAAAGTGTTTTAAAAATAAAGCTAGACTTTATATTGTAAATCAATAAATAAAATGAATTCTAGAGTTTGTTGCTTCTCAGCAAGATGGCTGCTTGTTTATCTTCAGGCTTTAAGACCCCAGATTCTATATCCCTTCATTGGCAGGCACCTTCAGTTTTATTTATTGGTTTATGTACCCATTTTGTCTTCAGCAATCGTGCTCTGAAGGTGAGCATCACAGAATGCCAGATTAGAATAACATGCTCTTGTGTTGAGGGAATACTTGAGTAGAGGCCCAGTGTCCAGCTGCTATACTTTATTTAACATATAAATATATGTACATAGATCAAGTTCCCTATCATTATATATAAATACCTTTACATATGGACGTGCCTATATTTAGATCTCTGTAAATGTCCTTTGCCTCTTAGATCTTTCCTCTACTTCCTTTTATGTTTCTTTTGTCTCACTATAATGTTCGGCATTCCTTTAGGTTTCAATAATTCCTCTTGGCTGCAGTGCCCTACAAACCCCACCAGGCATCCTATGCCCTCCGTGTCACCTATTTTAAATCACATGCTGTTCCCTTGTCCCTTGGTTTGTTGATACCCCTTTCCTGTCCCCTTTCCCATGCCACCTCCTCCCACCCCAACCATTGGTCCCGTTGTCTTCTCCTCTGGATTGTTTACCCCACCTATCATATCTAGATAGACATGCAAGGACAATAATAAACACAAAGACAAGACAGAACAAAACAACAACAAGAAACCCGTCAACAAAAAAAGGAAAAGCCTAAAAATGGTTCCAGGTCTGTTAGTTGACCTTTTGGAGTATTTTCTAGTGGGGTACCATGTCCTGACCCCAAAGTCTATTTTTGGTATTCCCCGGGGACTTCATTGCTTTGCTCCCCTTGCTGCTCTGCTATATACCCCTAGTGTTTTGTCTTAGATTGGACACAATTTCCACACCGTGCCTCCATTATTGTCCCGTGTCGTGCTATGGGTCAGTGAGGGATGTTGTGTCTCCTGGTGGGGCAGGTACTATGTTCCACTCTGTGCATTGGCTGCTCTGAGCAGAAATTTTGTTCTCGGGGTTTGATGGGCCAGGATGTGTTGCCCTCTCTCTCCTTCCCTTTGTTTGCTCCTGTGTGCTCTGATCAGATATGCCCCTTCTCCTTGAGCTGTAGTTTCAGTGCTGTCCTCTGAAGGGCCTTCTTTTGGGGGAAGGGAGGAGCTCATCTGATGCGAGGTGAGCACTATCTGGCTCCTTTACCATGCTTTGCTATCACATCCATACCTTCAATGATCTCTTGATGAGAACAAGTACTGAGTAGGACTATGTAAAAAAGAACTGGTGTTCTTAGATTGGAGCTTAATTAAGGGCAACCCCCAAATCCATTGATCTATCTATGGTTTATATATGGCTCTGGTTCACTTTAGAGACATCATTATCATTTCATGCTTTGGGGCATAAGGTAATTCTATTAATAGTGTCATTAATTTGACCAATGGTATTGAAATGAAAACATTGTTGAGAAAAGGAAATCATACAAATATAGTCCAATTTCAGAATGCTATACATGAATTGCTGATTTGAACAGATTAAGCTCTTAAGAGACTAGAGATTATTGACATGGACAATGGTGATTAGTGATAGGACAAAACTTTCACATATGCTGAGGTTTTTGAGGAAGAAAGTAAACGAGATCTTGCCTGTGTTTAAGATGGTTACCCTGACAGCTGTGTGAAGGGTGCATCAAATGGAGGATTTGATGAAGAGCTAACAATGAAATGAAGGATCATATCAGAACAACAGAAAGGAAAAGGGGAAAGGGATACTACAGAAGCAGCAGTGACAGAACTTGAGGCCTGATTGGAGAATTTGTCAGAGTTATTGAGAAGTATCTGGAAGGTTGGTGATGACATTAAATAATAAAAATGCAAGGCAGTGAGCAGGCTATTAATTTATGGGTGCAATGATATAATAACGCAGCTTGATAAAAAATAATGCAGTTTGGGAAATTTTCTACTAGGTATCTAGGACAGCATAATGCATATAATTTATATCAAGTAATTAAGTTCAATTCAACTCAATACAGATAATTTGCGAAGTGTTAAAGATCATTGTAAGATGAATACGACAGATCTGGCCTTAAACAGCTTTCAGTATGCTGGAGGAAATATATTTAATAAAATCAAATCAAAGAAGATGTTTGGAAAAGAGGCTCACAAATCATAAAGACCTGAAGAAATGTACAATTATAGTCATTTAAGACTGAGCAGTAAAAGTGAGCCCTGGTGTTGTTGTCAGGTGACTGCTCACCACAGTTTGGTGGTTCAAATCCACCTACCCCTCCTGTGAAGATTTAAGGCTTCTATGTTTTGAGTCAGAATCAACTCGATGGCAGTGGTTTGGGGTTTAAGCAAACCCCCAAAGGTGAGACCTTTTGCTGATGTAGTTGTTATTCTGTGCTATCCACTTGCTTCTGGCCCGCAGAGATGTGTGCCCTGTTTGGTGTGAGCCTCACAATTGTATGTTTCAACCCATTGTTGTATCCACTAGGGGAATCCATCTCCTCAAGCAGGTTCTTCTTTTTGCTGATTCTCTACTTTCACAACATTACGCTAATAGATCTACTTTTTGTAAGTTGGAAGACGTTTTCTAAAATTTAAAAATATTTATCCATTATAGTCCATACCAAAGGCTATAATCCTTGATCTTCATCAGCAAGTGCTTCAAGTTGTCCTCACATGTGGCCAGCAAGATTGTGCTCTCTGCATATCACAGATTGTTAATAATCCTCATGCCACGTGCTTCTTCATATAATCCAACTTCTCTACTTGCTCAGCATACACCTAACATCAGCAATGATATCCCTTGTTCCACAGCCTCTTCTGAATCCAAATTGAATTTCTAACAGTTCCCTGTCAATGTGCTACTGTACTTTAAAAAAAAAAGATCTTCAACAAAATTTTACTTGCATGTGATATTAATTATGTTTTTCTTTAATTTGAGCATTCTGTTGGACCACTCTTCTTTCTTCTTCTCATTCAGTCAGCCAAGTAACTTCCAATTTTCCCAGCATAAACAAGTAACTGTTTCCACTGACTTATTGGCTTGTAAATATATGTGTGTCTATATATATTTACACATACATACATATACATTACACATATACTTTCATTTGTTGGTTCTTACAGCTCTTATTATAATCCATACATCTGTCCATTGTGTCAAGCACATTTGTACATATGTTGCCATCATCATTTTCAAAACATTTTCTTTCTATTTGAGTCCTCATTTACCCCCTCCCTCCTCCCTCCCTCATAAACCCTTGATAATTTATTTTTAAAATTTCCCTGTCTTACACTGACCACAGTTTATGGGCTTATGGAACATTTCAGTGGACATTTCACTTATTCCTAGAGCCTTGTTTTTGGCTAATGCTTTCAGTGCAGCTTGAAATTCTTCCTTCCAGGACCATTGGCTTGTGTCCATATGCTGCCTCCTGAAATGGTGGAATGTCAACTAGCTTTGGTTGTTTATTTGGTTTTGTTTGGGGGTTTTTTGAACCTAAAGAATTAGTTTATTGAAAGGAAGTCTAAAAGCCCCTAAGCTAGTCTAAACAGTCTCAATAATTGTTTTTATGCTTCCTGCATCATTCAATGTCACTCCCATAGAATCTTTCAATATTGCAAACTTAGACTTTAATTTCTTAAGTTAAGACTTCAATTCTTCCATTTAATAAACAATGGGTGTGTTCTTCCTTATTGGCTTCCTAAGTCTAGGTCTTTGCGTGTTTCATTATAGTATCTATTTGCCTTCTCAAGCTGCCCTTGAAAATGTTCCACTCAGCTCTATGACTTCATCACCTCTTCCATTTCCTTTAGCTACTCTACAATTCAGAGCAAGCTTCAGAGTCACTTCTAACATCTACTTTGATTTCTTTTTCTTTTTCATCTTCTAATGACCTTGAACTTTCTTCATAAGTGTTGTTCTCACAGATCTCATCAGGTCTTCTGTCATTGGTATTGAAATCTGCTCTAGAGAAGTTCACTAAGTTCAGGCAGAATGGACTCAAAGGTTGTCCTTTAACTCTTTGGGACTTGTTTTAATTTTCTTCACCTTCAGCATGAACCTACTTCTATGCAAAGGATGGTCTGTAACAGAGTCAACCCCTGGCCAGGTTTTAGATGCTGATTTCAAGCTTCACTATGCCTCTTCCCACAGATATAGTCAATTTGATTTCTGGATATTCCATCTGGAGAAGTTCATGAGTGTTGTTTTGCTGAGAAAAAGCTTTTTGCAAGTCATTTCTGGCAAAACTGTCATGCAAGCTTCAGCTCATTTCTATCACCAAGTTCATATTTTCCAACTGCTGTTCCTTCCTCTTTGCTTTCCACTTTTGCATTCCAATCACCAATAAATATCAAAGTATCGTGATTGCACATTTGATTGATTTTGGACTGAAGGTGTTGGTAGAATCCTTCAATTTCTTCATCACTAGTTTTTGTGATTGGTGCATACATTTGAATGTTAGTGTATTGACTGGATTTCATTGTATACAGGTAGATATGCTATCCTGTTACAGAGTATATTCTAGAACATGCTAGATTTTGTGACATCCTTTCTGACAATGAATGTAGCACCTTTCCTTTTCTTTGTGTCATTCCTGGCATAATAAATCATGTTTTTCTGATTCAAAATACTCAATCCTAGTTCATTTCAGCTCACTAACCCTAGAACATAAATTTTTGTGGGTCCGTTTCATTTTTGAGGACTTTCTATTTTCCTAGTTTCAAACTTGGTACATTCCATGACCCAGTCCATAGGCGCTTGTTGTGACTTTTTTTTCTGGCAGTCATGTCCTTCATCACAAGAAGAGCGGGAAAACTCTGCTCCCGCCATCTTGACCATGGTCAACTCCACTCTGAGGAAGCAGCTACTACTGTCCCTCAGTCATTTCTTGAGGGCCCTCACCCTCAAAGGACCTGTCCTCTTGCAATATCTCCGACAAGATTCTGCTTCCATTCATGAGGCCTTCATTATCAAATAAGTTTTGAAGTTGTGTATACAGTTTTTAGAAGCTACTTCCTCTGAAGTAAGCACCCAATTTCTTTTGTTGTTGCTGTCTGTTCTCATTCTGGAAACTCTGCTGAAACATGTTCACTTGGGGTGACCCTAATAACATTTGAAATAGCAGTGACAGGGCCTCCAGCTTCCCAGCAATCCACATGCCACTTGAGTGTGACAAATGCACAAGTGGTGGTGGGAGATGCAGGTAGGCTAACTTGCAACACCTTATCACGTCAACTCCTTTTTCATCCATTTTAAATTTTTATTATTTTCTGCTTTCCTTTTGAGTGAGGTTTTTCTCTGTTTTGTCTAGTCGTGGTTTGTGGGTTTTCTCTTTCTTGCTTGTTTGTGTATGATTTTCTGTCTGAAATCCAGGATAAGTGAATCTAAGAGATGTGAATTAGATTAATAATTACCTAGAGACCTTTTAGGGAAGGTTTGTGGGGGAATGGGGAGCTAACAACAACGTGCATGAGCAGAAAATGTTCTGAAATTGATTGTGGTGATGATCACAACCCTTCATTCTGTGAATGAAGAGTTAAAGTCTATGATGTGTGAAGTATATGCCAATAAAACTCTTTAAAAAGCACACAAGCAGAAACTTGAGCACATATTCGGTTACTCACTATCTAATAGGTGTCTTGCAAGGCCTTCTACTCTGGTCTCTCGACACCATGACCCATCTCCAAGTAACCAGCTGCAAAAGCCCTAGCATCTGCCAACAGTTCCCACCAGTTCACCTACTTCCATCACTCTCTGACTCCGCCTAGACAGTTCCCTCCAACCCCAAAAGTCCTCCATGAAGCTCAGATCTACACAGTCGAGCTTAGCATAAAGAAGTAAAAAGAGGCACCTAATAAAATTATTTTAAAATGTTTTCAAAAATGGTATTGCAAATTTAAAAAATGTATAAGTATAATGGAGAGTACTTTGAAGGTGATAAGGTTGTTTTGTAAAAAAAATGAATAAATAACCAAGTGGTCATCTAGCTCAGAAGCAACAAAGCTTATATGGACAAAGCACACCAGCCTGTGTGACCATGAGGTGGCGAAGGGAAAAGGTAGCTGGCATCAAAGAACAAAAAAAAAAAAATCATATCATTGGGAATGAGAGGAAGTGCAGATTGAGGACCCAAAGTCCATCTGTAGGCAACTGAACGTCTCCTTGCAGAACGGTTGCAGGGAGGAGATGAGTCAGTCAGTGTAGCAACAATGAAACATACAACTTTCCTCTAGTTCTTAAATGCTTCCTTTCCCCCACCCCGCAACTCCCCACCCCTCACTATCATGATCTCACTTCTACCTTACAAATCCGGTTAGACCAGAGGATGGACATATATGTACAGATGAGAACCAGAAACTCAGGGAATCCAGGACAAATGATCACTTCAGGACCAGAGGTGGGAGTGGCGAAACCAGGAGGGTGGAAGGAAGGTGGGGTAGAAAGGACGAACTGATCACAAGGATCTACATATAACCTCCTCCCTATGGGACAGACAATAGAAAAGTGGGTCAGGGAAGACATCGGACAGTGCAAGACATGACAAAATAATAATAATTTATAAATTATGAGGGAGGGGTTCATAAGGGAGGGGGAAAATGAGGAACTGATACCAAGGGTTCAAGAAGAAAGTAAATGTTTTGAAAAAATTTTTCAATTAGTAAAACTCATCCAAAAAAAACTCATCAATTTCTTTAAGAAGTAAGATTTTAATAGAACTCAAGCTGGAAGCAGGGATAATTATAATAGTATCTGTCAGATGCCCTATCAATGCCAAAACCAAAAATGGCTGCCCTTGAGGATTCATAGCGACGGTGATGGGCAGGTTTGTTATGCCAACATGGCCACAGAAGATTGGTGGGTCTGTTGTGACGGCACGACCAATGAACATGTGGGATGAATTGAAGGGCAGAGATAGGAAGGGCTCGGCGAGTCCCGCCCTCTCTCTTGCTTCTGGATCTTCAGACCAGAAAGCTGTCTTGTTTGTCCTGTGCCTCGACCTCCAAGCAACACTACCTGTGGGACACCTAATCGTGGACTATGTTGCTGTGAGTTGAGGTTCCTTCAAGCTCTACCTCACCACGCTCCTGGAATATACATCTCTTGAGCTGGGGACTGTTGGACTCTGTCATCTGGCTGAGTGTTGGTGACCTGCTCTGCTGTTTGCTGCCTGTGACCAGATAGCCTGAATTGATAGCCTGAGGACTACTCAGTGGCCCTCAAGACTTGAGGGACTGCCAGTCTTCTAGCTATCTCACACAAGTGAGTTGTACCGAGCAATTTGTACTGCTTTAAAGATTACTTGACTGTTTCTTTCTTATCTTATATACTCTTCTTTTTTTAGATCTGCATTTTATTTTTTTAATAGATTTTATCGGGGGCTCATACATTTAATACATCATTTAATACATCGTTTGTATTAACATATTTGTATACATGTTGCTACATTCATCTACATTATCTAGTTGAACCCCTCCAGCATAAGCGCCTCTTCTCCTTTTTCCTCTAGTTCTTTATTTTTTAATTCCAATTTCCCATATTTCTCTTTCCCCCTTCCCCCCCATGAACTTCCAATAACTTACAAATTGTTACCTCTTCATATCTTACACTGTATAATGTGTCACTTTACTCACACACACCCCCACTGTCCACACCCCAGAAAGGAGGTCACATGCAGATCTGAGAAATTTGTTCCCCCTTTCTACTCCACCATCCCTCCACCCCTCAAGTGTCACCACTCCCCACTAGTCTCAAGGGATTATCTATCCTAAAATCCATGTTTTTGACTCCAATGTGCATCTCCTGGTCCAGCCAAATCTGTCTGGCAGAATTGGGATAATGATAGTCAGTGGGAGGAAGCATTTGAGAACATTTCATTACTCCTACACTGCACCTAGACTGGCTCATCTCCTCACTATAATCCCTATGTAAGAGGATGTCTCTTCACTTATTGATGAGCTTTAGGTCCCCAATCTGAACTCCCCTTCACTAATAATGATATATCTCTTAGGTCTTTGATGCTTGATACTGGATCCCTTTGACACCTCATGGTCATACATACATATGCTTCTTCCACGTGGGCTTGCTTGTTAGCCAGATGGCCACTTATTCACCTTCATGTCTTTAAAACCACAGACACTCATCTTTTGATAGCCGGACACCATCAGCTTTCTTCACCACATTTGCTTATGTACATATATTTGTTATCAACAATCATATCAAGAAAGTGAGCATATAATGTTATGATCATTAGTTCTTTTTTTTGGGGGGGGGGGGCATCACTGCTCTCCAGTGGTGGGAGTAGGAGGCCCAGCCCCACTGCTGGAATTGAACCTCCATCCCAGTGGGCCACAGTCCTGCGCACAACCACTATGCCACTGGGGCTCAGTCCGATTATTAGTTCTTGAAACCTGATAATTGATCCCTTTGGTATCTCTTAGTCCCATAAGCTGGTGTACTTCTTCCATGTGGGCTTTGTTGCTTCTGAGCTGGATGGCTACTTGTTTATTTTCAAGCCTTTAAGACCCCAGATGCACATATTTTGATAGCCGGGCACCATCAGCTTTCTTCACCACATTTGCTTATGCACACATTTGTTTTCTGTGATCATGTCAGGGAGCTGCGCATCATGAAATGCCAATTTAATAGAACAAAATGTTCCTGCACTGAGGAAGTACCTGATTGAGGTCCACTGCCCATCTGCTGTCCTAATTCTAAGCCTATAAGTATATGCATATTGATTTATTTCCCCTTCATCATATGAATATATGTACCTATGTATGTGCCTGTATTTAACCTCTTAAATGCCCCTTACTCCCCAGTTCTTTTCTCTATTTCCCTATACCTCCTCCCGTCCCACCATCACACACAATCTCCATTCGGGTTTCAATATTGTCTCTCTATTACATTAGTCTTAATCAATTCCTATCAGACCTTGCACATCCACCCATCCCACCACTGATCCTGAACCACATGCTACTCCCCCCATCCCTGGATCAGCCAAGAGTTCCTCCCCGCCCCCCCACATCCACCCTGGTACCAACAGTCCCATCGTCCCCACCCCTAGACAGCTCATCCATCCCACCCCATCTAGATAGACCTGTGCAGAAAATAACATACTCAAAAAAAGGGCATCCTATAATGAAGCTAACAAAGAAAAGAAAACAATGAAAACATCAACAAAAAACCCCCAATATCCAACATATAAATATACATGCAAGAATACAATAATAATAACAATATAAAATCCTACAAATAATTTAAGGTCTGTTTGTTGACCTCCAGGAGTGTCTCCTGGCTGAGTGGGATGGGGTGTCACAAAGTATATCTTTGGTGCTCGATCTGGGGCTCCATGTTCTATCACACACCCTTAGTATTTTGGTGTGGTTGAGTCAGACAGGGTATAATCCTGACCCTGTTTCTCCATTTTTGACCCTAAAATGTCTTAGGTCAGTGAGGATAGCTGTATTTCATATTGGGGCCAGCCCATGTGGTCCTCTCATTGTATCGGCAGTTCTGAGTGGGAATATTGTACTTAAAGCTCAGTGGGCCAGAATGTACTTCATTCTATCTTCCTCCCCCTTCATTTATTCTTGTGTCCTCTGGTCAGGTGTATCTTCCCAAGCTGCAGTTTTGGTGCTGACCTCCTGGGGGAGAGGAGGGTGCCCTGGTGGTTGGAATCTGGGCTGTGCTCTCAGAATTCTCCACTGGTTCTCAGCTCCATTGCATCATGCTACATTCACTTCCAAAAACATCTTATTTAAATTTGATTCCTGCTTTCCTGTGGAGATATAAAAAATACATTCCCCTTGGGTGGGTTAGTGCCCCATTCCCCCTCTCTACTTAACTGCACCTCACCTCCCATATCCCGCATCCCACCCTAGATGGCTACTATATATAGCCCTGGATTTGGTATGGTCCCAGCTGTACTACCTGGGCCTTCTCCCAGGATTTTCCATATACTGTAGATTTTTCCCGATACCACTTTTGCATTTTTTTAAAAAAAATTATTATCAAGCTTACCTCAGCAGATTCATATTATACATGTCCTTTTGCGCTTGGCTAACTTCACTTAGCATAATTTTCTCTAGTCCTTCCCATGCGGAGATGTGCTTCACGTGTTCATCACTATTTTTCAGTGATGCATAGTACTCCATTGTATGTATTACCATTGTCTTTTAATCTACTCATCAGTTGATGGAAATTTTGACTGCTTCTAACTTCTTGCAATTGTAAACTGTGCTGCGATGAACATTGGGGTACAGATGCCTGGTCGTGGATTCTTACATGCCTCTTCTGGGTATATGCCCAGTGGGGGGATTGTTGGATCATATGGTGATTCAATTTCCATCTGTTTTAGATATCTCCAAATTGATTTCCATTGTGGCTGTACATACCGGCAGGTCCACCAGCAGTGGATAAGATTCCCTATCTCCCCACAGCCTCTCCAACACTTGTTTCTTTCTATACTCTTATTTCTATATAAATATATAATTACTAGTGTCCTGGTTTTATTTCTCTAGAGAACGCTCTCTGACATAGGTATCAGGGTAGAGCTGCCCCTGGGAGTTTCTGAGACTGTCACTCTTTTTGGGGGGTGGAGGGGGTAGCATAACTGCCCTGGGAGTAGGAAACACAGCCTTGTTCCTGGAGAGCTGCTGCTGGATTTGAACCGCCAACCCTGTTGGCCGCAGTCCCACACACAACCGCTACGCCATCGGGGCTCAGGGATAAAAATCCCTGTCATTCTCCCACAGTGAAACCAGTGGTTTCAAACTGCTCACCCTGCAGATGGCAGTCCAATGCATAACCTATTCACCATGATGGCTCCTTTCTGTGTCAGACAGCTGGAAAGTGAAGAAGCAATTCTGTATTTTTACTTATATAAGGCAGAGGGTTTACATTCTGTTTTGTACTCTAATATCTCAAGTATCTAGAACAGTGTCTGCCCCACAGTAGAAACAATAAATACCTCCTTTGAGTGGGGGATTGTGGTGGTCATGTGCTTATGTTAATTTCATGATTGAGATGTAGGGGTGGAGTCTAGCCTGTTAATCTGGAGATAGCCATTGAGTAGCCAATGATGCCTCCGTGTGGGCATGGCTTTCTTCTGAGACTTCTGGGAAATATCACGATATTTCTCATGGCTATGAGAAGCTCTCTCGCCAGTTGTTTGGAGTTAGTCTCAGAGACAACCAACTATAGACAAGACAAGATGGCAGCGTCCAGAGCTGGACAAGCTGGAGGAGAAGCCACACGTCCTTACCCTGATGCAACCAGACCTCTGAAGCTTGCGAAGCCATGTGGAGAGCCCTGCCACTGCTGAGTTGCTTTTACCACCACTGGATGCTGTTGATGGACCCTGAGCCCTGGAAGTGAGGAGCCATGGGGAGACCCCTGCTGGCACCGGGACTTTGCACCCACTGACCTGTGACTTCATAAGTCGGAAGGAGACTTTATAGACTGGTATTAGGCATATGGGCTAATGTCGGACTTATGACTTTGAACTGGACTGGGTTGGGATGCTTTCTTAATGTCCTATTCCTCTTGTATATAAACTGTACCTTTATATACATATGCCTGTCTATGAATTGTTTCTCTAGTCTACCCAGACTAACACAGAGATATGCCATAAGACATGTTCTACACAGAAGAAATTCGAGCCAAGACTCATTTGATAAGTGCCCATTCTGTACCTGGCAGCTCGTAAACCTTGGGGAAAACCAGACACTGTCAAAATTATGTTGAATTTTTGACTTTTGTATCTGTGCCTGATCCTGTTTTGAAACAGGGTTTTTCTTTAGCTATGTTAATGTGACCACATCCATGTAGGGGACATCCTAACCCTAATTACTTCTGAGTTACAAGAAGACATGAATAGACAGAGACACACCAGTGGAGAGACTGACAAGCTCAGGACTTCCACAGAACCAAGAAATAATGACAAGGAAGGAATTCACGCTAGGGAGACCCTGTTATGGACTCTCAGCATCCAGAACTCTGAGAAAACCCAGCTCCATTATTTAAAGACTCCTACTTGTGGTATTTGGGTAAAGGCAGCACTAGGAAGCTAAGGGAAAGAACCTGCAGCCCAGTCACAGAGATGGGGACAATTTTGAACCACTCAGAATATACTGCAGGAAGGGGTCCTTGATGCTAGATCTCTGTCCTCAGCAGCACAGGGAGAAGTCAGAGTGAAAACCCACGGTCCTTTCTGATCTAAAACATTCTGTGATAATGACATTAGCAGATGACATTTTGCAAATGAAAGTTCCTAGAGGCCCCAGGCTATGTGCTCTAATCTTTGTATTCCTGACCATGTCTGACCTGATACTTTGCAACTAATGGTCATTTATGACATTTGCTTGTTTTTGAATTAAACTAATCAGAATCCAATTGTGTAATTTTTAAAACAATACAAAATTAGAGGCAAAGAAGAAAAATTTTTTAGGCTTTAAGGAAAGATCTCAAATAAATAGATCTTAACATGATGTGAGGCAACAGAGAACACAAGAGGCAGAAAGCTTCTACACTCAGAATAGTTGCTTTAAGTAAGTTGCTTAGCAACCTGGAGACTTGCTTTCCTCATAAATACAATGGGGATAATTATACTGACAACACAGGGTTGAGCACAACAAATGGATATAATGAAATGAAATTTCTCTGTAACAAGAGCATTCAATAACTAATATTAACCAGTCTTAGCTAATACTGTTTTTATCTGGACTTCATGACATACTAAATATAGATTTAGCACACACCTCCATCTTTTCCAACCTCATTAGTCAAACAAATAGAGCATGCAAGAATGTTATTTTCTGTTCACTACGTTTAAATTAAAACCTCTGAGAATTTAAAATGAAGCTAAAATTGAGTTTACTGTAGTTGAAATATTTGCAAACAAGAGGGGAGGATCCCTGGTGGTGTAGTGGTTATATATTGGGCTGCTAACTGCAAGGTCAGCAGTTTGAAACCAGCAGCTGCTCCCTGGGAGAAAGACAATATATTCTTTCTTTCTTTCTTTTTAAAAGATCATTTTATTGGGGACTCATAAAAATCCATACATCAGTTGTATCAAACACATTTATACATATGCTGTCATCATCATTTTCTAAACATTGTCTTTCTACTTGAGCCCTTGATATCAACTCCCTTTTCCCCTCCCTTCACCCTCTCCCACCCTCATGACCCCTTGATAAATATATATTATTAATATATTAATATTATATTATTTTAATTATATTATATTAATATAAATTATTATTTTCATATCTTAGACCAACTAATGTCTCCCTTCACTCGAGTTTCTGTTGTTCACCCCCTGGGGTGGGAGTGGGGGGGAATTATACATCAACCATTGTGATAGGTTTTGCCTCCCTTGCCTCTTTCCCCCATCATTCCCCCTATCCTCCCGGTATCACTACTCCCATTTCAGTTTCGGGGACTAGGGGTGGGGGAGGTATCTGGTCTGGATTCTGTGTGTCCTGAGCTCTTCTCTGGACCAGTGTACATGTTCCAGTCTAATCCAGTGAAAGACAGGAGTCATTATAGGTGTGTGTGTGTGTGTGTGTGTGTGTGTGTCTGAAGAAGCCTCAAGAAACTAGAGGAATGTTGGAATATTGTGTGTTTCCTTGGTGCTATACTGTGTCCTGTTTAACTCATCCCTTCTTTGTGATCCTCCTGTGAAGGAATATTCCATTGTCTACAGATGGATTTTGGGTCTCTACTCTGACCCCCCTCTTTATCAACAATGTTTTTTGTTGTTGTTTTGGGTCATTGATGCCTGTTACCTAATCCCGTCGTTGCCTCATGATCACACAGGGTGGTGTGTGCTTATTCCATGTAGGTTTGTTGCTTCTCTGCTAGATGGCTGCTTATTTATCTTCAAGCCTTTAAGATTCCAGATGCTATATCTTTTGGTAGCCAGGCACCATCAACTTTCTTCATCACATTTGTTTATGTACCCATTTTGTCTGTAGTGGTTGTGTTAGGAGGGTGAGCATCACAGAATGTCAGGTTGTTAGAACAAAGTGTTCTCGCATCGAGGGAAGGCTTGAACAGAGGTCCAAAGTCTGTTTACTTCCTCAACATATTGCCATATAAATGTCTGTATATAGGTCAATATCTCTAGTTTTATGAATGAATATATTTACATAAGTGTACACTTATGTTTATACTTCTGTCCATAGCTTTGCTTCCTAGATCTTTCCACTGTCTCCTTTTACTTTCCTCCTGTCCCACCACCACACTCACCCTTCTTCTGTCTCTTAGTAATTCCTCTCAGATTGCTGTTGCTCTAACACCATGGGGATCTCTATGTCCTCCTCATTGCTTTTAATTGCCTAGTCGTTCCCCTGTCTATGCCATTTTTTGCTCACCACTCCCTTCCCCTGCCTCCTCCCCCAAGTCCCTCTGGAACTGTTGGTTCCATGGCCTTCTCCTTAAGCTTGCATGCTTATCTTATAAAGGTAAGCAAAACAATAACAGAGACAAAACAATAAGGAAACAAAAGATTGAATAAAAAGAGGAAAAAGCAAACAAATGAAAGAGCATACATTACTTCAGATAAGCTCACTGACCTTCATGATTATCTTGATCTGTTATGTTCCCTTTTTGTTTCACCCCAGTGTGTGTGTGTGTGTGTGTGTGTGTGTGTGTGTGTGTGTTTGGCAGGGGGCAGGTTAGACTATATTCACTCTCCAGTGTGTGTCCCCAGTTTTGTTCTCTGCGGCAGTATGCTCCAGTAAGGGGACGCACTGTCTCAAGCTATGGTTGGCCCTACAGTCCTCTCTGTGCCTTAGCAGCTACATGTAGGGACGTCATCCTCAGGGCTTGGTGGGCCAGGCCTGTAAAGAGTTATGTCTCAGAAATGCACAGGGACAGCTCTATCCTGTCCTATGGGGGCCCCTATGAGTTGGCATTGACTTGATGGCAGTAAATAAAAAGGGGAAAGAAGGTTCAAAAAAAAGGAAAATTCAAAAAAATTCTGCCCATTTTTGGTTCACTCATTGCATTTAGAAAGAAATATGACACAGCAAAATAAGTCATTAAGAAAACTATCCAAGAGAGTGGTGGGGGGAATGAGGATCTGATGTCAGGGGCTTAAGTAGAAAGAAAATGTTGTGAAAAAGATGATGATAACAAATGTAAAGTTGTGTTTGACAAAATGAATATATGTATGAATTGTGTTAAGAACTGTAAGAGCCCCCAAGAGGAGCTGGCACCAATCCTCCACAAAGTTTTCCAGAGTATAGAGAAGGATGGAAAACTCCCCAACTCATTTTATGAAGCCAGTATAACTTTGATACCCAAACAGGGAAGGGATCCCACAGGAATAGAGAACTATAGATCAATATCTCTAATGAACATAGATGCAAAAATCTTCAACAAGATATTGGCCAATAGAATACAAAAATATATAAAAAGCATAATCCACCAGGATCAGGTAGGATTCATCCCAGAGATGCAGGGATGGTTTAACACCCGTAAATCCATCAATATTATACATCATATTGATAAAATGAAGTATAAGAACCATATGATAATATCTATAGATGCAGAGAAAGCATTTGACAACATCCAGCACCCTTCCCTAATCAAGACGCTCAGACAGATAGAATAGAAGGACAGTTCCTCAAGTTAATACAAGCTATCTATAAGAAGCCAAAAGCTAGCATAATAGTCAATGGAGAAAAGACTCAATCAATCCCACTGAAGAAGGGGACTAGACAAGGATGCCCGTTATCCCCACTACTATTCAATATAGTACTGGAGGTCTTAGCAAATAACATAAGACAACAGAAAGACATTCAAGGTATCCAAATGGGAGATGAGGAGGTCAAATTATCTTTATTCGCTGATGACATGATCCTGTACATCATAAATCTCCAGAGCTCCACAACCGGGGTACTAACAGCGATAGAGGAATATGGAAGAGTGGCAGGATACAAGATCAACAAACAGAAGTCAATTGGTCTGCTCTACACATCTGACAAGACCACAGAAGAGGAGATCAAGAAAGCAGTTCCATTCACAATAGCCAAGAATAAATTGAAGTACTTAGGGATATACCTGACCAAAAAAACAAAAGATCTATACAAGGAAAACTACAAAACCCTACTACAGGAAACAAAAAACGACCTCCACAAATGGAGGAACATCCCATGCTCATGGATTGGGAGACTCATTATAATAAAGATGTCTATCTTACCCAGGGCACTTTATAAGTTCAAGGCTATTCCGATCCAAATACCAACAACCTTCTTCAGAGAACTGGAAAAATTGACCACGAACTTCATATGGAGAGGGAAAAAGCCCAGAATTAGCAGGGATCTCCTCAAGGATAAGAACACAGTCGGAGGGCTGGCTTTACCTGACTTTCACAGTTACTACAAAGCCACAGTGGTCAAAACAGCATGGTACTGGCATAAGGACAGATACACAGATCAATGGAAAAGAATAGAAAACCCAGAGATAAAACCATTATCATATAGACAACTGATTTTTGACAAGGACTCCAAAAACATCAAGTGGGAGGGTGATGCTCTATTTAACAAATGGTGTTGGAGACAATGGAAATCTACATGTAGAAAAATAAAACAGGATCTCTACCTCACCCCATGCACGAGAACAAACTCGAGGTAGATCACGGACCTGGAAGTAAAACCACAAACCATCAGGACCATTAGCAAGAGAATCGGGGAAAATCTAAGAACCTTGACCCAGGGAATACAAAGGCTAACTGCAACAGGACAGGGTACACATGCAGGGAAACCTGAAATTGACAAATGGGACTTACTTAGACTAAAACACATGTGTACATCAAAGGACTTTACCAAGAGGGTAGCCAGGCAACCCACAGACTGGGAGAGGATTTTTAGCAACAGCACAACAGACAAAGGGCTTATTACAAAAATCTGCAATACCCTCATCTCATCCAAGAAGATGAAAACAGATAACCCTATTAAGAAATGGGAAAACGAACTGAAAAGAAGTTTCACTAGAGAGGAGGTCCACATGGCCAATGAACATATGAGAAAATGCTCCCGCTCACTAGCCATCAGAGAAATGCAAATCAAAACGACCATGAGATATCATCTAATACCCTTAAGGCTAGCTCAGATCAGAAAATCAGAGTGCAACAAATGTTGGAGGGGATGTGGTGAAATAGGAACACTTCTACATTGTTGGTGGTTGTGTAGATATGTACAGCCACTGTGGAAAGCAGTCTGGCGATATTTTATGAAAATGGAAGTTGATAGGGGCTGAGTCCCGGTGGCGTAGTGGTTGTGCGCGGGACTGCGGCCCACTGGGACGAAGGTTCAATTCCAGCAGTGGGGCTGGGCCTCCTACTCCCACCACCAGAGAGCAGTGATGCCCCCCCCAAAAAAAAAAGAAAAAAGAAAATGGAAGTTGAACTACCCTACGATCCAGCTATACCACTATTGGGTATATACCCAGAAGAGGCAAGAAATAAACCACAGCCAGCGGTATGTATGCCAATGTTTATTGCAGCACAATTCATAATCGCAAAGACGTGGAAGCCATCTAAATTTCCATCAGTAGATGAATGGATTAGCAAACTCTGGCACATACACACAATGGAGTACTATGCCTCACTCAAAAGCTTGGACGAACACATGAAACACATCTCTGCGTGGGAAGAACTGGAGGAAGTTATGCTAAGTGAACTCAGTCAATCACAAAAGGAGAAGTACTGCATGAGCCCCCTGAGGTAAGTAGAAACAGTATGGTGAGTATAAAAGAGAAAACTTCTGTACCATAACAGTTGGTCCAAGAAGTAGGGTAAGGGGAGGAGGGAGGACCAAACCCAGGGAGGTATACATTGGATGCAACACAGTAATGGGAGAAAGATGAGGGGGGAGAGGGGATAAGGAGATAAAAGGGAGTTTAAAAATGAAAGGATAACAGAGGGAACAGGGCACTAATCTACCCAGGGGGGGAAGTACTGGTCTTGTCTCCACAGAAACTGGAGTGGGCAAGCAATTCCTACCACAAAGCACCCAACCAGGAGGACAGCATGGATGCATGGAAGGATGCAAGAAAAGAGAGAGCCACAGAGCCAGAAGCAACCAGAGTCAGATGAACTCCTTTCCTAGAAGTGGGCGTGGCTGAGAACAGGTTGGGGGAGGGGCCAGCATCCCACACCCACAGGGATAAAGACAAGAAGGGAGGAAAAGGAAGGGAGCTGGTTCAAGCTCCAAGCCGACACACGATGCTCAGAGGACTATATCCCTCTGGAGATGCTATGAGCCACAGAAAGGACTGGACAAACAATGGTTCCTGGGGGCACGAGAGAGGGGAGGTGAAGGGGGTATGGACAAACACATGGATGGAGGAGGGGGAGCTACAAGTGGTCTGGAATCGATGGAAAGGAGGGTGTGGGAGGCCTGGTTGGGATTAAGCAAGGACAATGAATCTATGAGGAAACACTGAAACACCAGTGAAGTTGGAACAAGATGGTGGGACAGGAGGGAGATGGAAGGAAATAGAGGAAAGAGCTAGAAAGCAAAGGGCACTTGTAGAGGTCTAACATAGGTATGTCCATACATATATACAACCATCTGTTATAAGGTGGGAATAAATTTAAAACATATCTATAGGCCAAATATTAGGGCAGCAGGTGGACCTTGGGCCCTCACCCTGGTGCTCCCTCAATGCAAGAACACGTTGTTCTATGAATCTGGCATTCCTCGAGGCTCACTGGCCCAACATGATCACTAAAGTAAAATGGGTACATAAGCAAATGTGGTAAAGAAAGAGGACCGTGCTCAGCCATCAAAGGACATATCATCTGGAGTCTTAAAAGCCTAAACATAAACAATAGACCATCCACTTGAGGAGAGACCACACCCACACAGAAGAAGCACAACAGCCAGCGTGATCACATGGTGGTGAAAGGTCTAGGCAATAGACATCAAATGGTGGGGGGGGGGGGGGGAACACATATCAATGTGTGCACACACCCCCAAGGTGCCCACTGAGGACATGTGGGAGCATGAGCAAGAGTGGTGAAGAAAGCCGATGGTGCCCAGCTATCAAAAGATATAGCATCTGGGGACTTAAAGGCTTGAGCATAAACAAGCAGCCATCTAGCTCAGGAGCAATAAAACCCACCATAAAAGAAGCTCACTTGCCTGTGCGATCATGAGATGCTGAAACAATCAGGCATCAAAGAACAAAAATCAAAATCAATGAACCAATTAACTCCTGATATCGCTGAAGACAAATGGATACAGAGTCAAACAAAAAGATGGTGCCCAGCTACCAAATGATAGAACGTTTAGAGTCTCAAAGACTTGAAGATAACTGAGTCACCATTCAGCATGGAGAGAGCAAAGTCCACAGGGAAGAAGTACACCATCAAGTTTGATCAAGAGGGCCCAAAGGGAGCAGATATCGAGCATCAAAGAACAGGAAACACTTCATTACGAGTGAGGGGAGGGGCAGGATGGGGACCTAAGACCCACTGGTGGGTAATTGGCCACCCCTTACAGGGGAGCCACGGGAAGGAGACAGACTAGTCAGACTGCAGCCAGGCAGTGATGATGTATACAACTTTCTTCTAGTTCCTGAGGTCTCCCTACCCCCCAACCATCATGATCCCAACTCTACCTTGCACAACCGGATGGACTGGAGAAGGTACACTAGTGGAGAAAGGGGCTGGAGATATGGGGAAATCGGGATGAATGAGCCCCCTCGGGCCGGTGGTTAGATTGAAACTACCGGATGGGTGGAGAGAAGATGGGGTAGAGATGGAACCAGCTGCAAGGATCTACATATGACCTATCTGGAGGACGGGCATGGGGGAGTGGGCTGAGGGAGGTGTCGGGCAGGGTAGCATATAACATAATAATAATAATTTATAAAGTATTGAGGGTTGATGGGGGAGAGAGAGCAGGGGAACAGGGGAGGGGCTGGAGGAACCGACACCAGGGGCTGGGGGAAAGGGCGGATGATTGGAGAATGATGACTGCAGCGGACGTGCGAGGGTTTTTGTCACAGTATGATTATTTATGTATTGGAAAAATGATGTACAAGCCCCTAATAAAATGATTTTTAATTAAAAATAAATAAATAAATACAGTGCTTAAGCAAAAAAAAAAAAAGAGCCCCCAATAAAATAAAATTTAAATAAAAAAAATAACCAGTGGACAAAATATGCTCACAAAAATGTTAACAGTAGTATTATCTACCAAAGTGGAATATGATGACCTTTCTATTCTGCAGCAGAAAAACTCCAGAGTGAACACTTTTGAGATATGACTGGAACTTATAGGTATTTAAAGCAGTCTTTTAGCAGGATTCTAACTTTTTCTGATTCAATAGGTTTAGGCCAGGTTTAGAAATTTGCAACAAATTCTAAAGGCTTAAGTATCCACTAAGGACTAATCATTTCATGGATATTTAAAAAAATAAAATGTGGCAACTTGGGAAAATGTTTAATTCACTAAAGTTTTAAAAAGCAGACACCAAATGCATGACTGTATAGAAGATACATCCTTGAAAAGACCAGAGAAAGCACCCCTCCTTTTTTTTTAAGTTTGAATTGTTGACCTGGTCTAACTCACTCACTGCCATGCAGGGACTCAATACTGTCTCTCATCTATTTTTGCGGCCTATGTGCTATCATGGTGGTTCTCCACATACTCCGTTGCAGCAGCCCCAGGGTTTGCTGTTTTGTAGAGACCACAGAATGCATAAACACCCGATCATCCTGTGCTGTAGCTCACGGGATCCCTGCCCCCATAGACCTCCTCTCAAGCGAATCACACCACAGAGAAGCTCCAGCAATGCTTTGTGCATGGTTACTCACAGATAACAATTCCTTTCTATCCCTGGATATCATGGCAATAGTAATGATATACTCACGAAGGAAAACCACACCTTTGAATGGTAACATCATACATACACAGTCTAAATGTATTTACATAGATGCATGCGGGTAGGGTGAAAATTTGATGAGGAAAAATTAGAATGTGAGATAAAAATGTTTAAAAATTACATCAAGGGGCTGAGCCCAGGTGGTGTAGCGGTTGTGTGCGGGACTGCAGCCCACAGGGTTAGCGGTTCAAATCCAGCAACACCTCTCCAGGAGCAAGGCTGGGCCTCCTACTCCCACCAGGGGCAGTGATGCCCACACACACAAAAAAAGCCAAAACAAACAAACAATAAAAAAAGAGTTACATCTAAATTATGTTTGTTTTCACATTCAAATTTACATGAACTACATTGATATCTTGGAACTGCATAATCAAGGGTGACCCAGGTAAAGTATAACTTTCAGACAGGTGCATATGGAAATGTGTTCATAAATGAAACAATATCACAAAAACTAAACAAATTCACCAGCGAGCGTATCAGGCTTTAGCGAATGCCTCAACTTATTCAAACCTTTCCTTGGGGACCGTCAAAGCTGTGAACTTATGAATAAATTCATCGAAAGGGATGCCTGTTAACCACTCATTTTCAACTGATAGCACTTCACAGTCCAAAAGCCATCCTGGCTCCATCCTCTCAAACCCACTGCCATCACCCAATACCAACCCACACGAAACTGTGTGTCTTTAAGAGAAAGCCTCCTCTTTCTCCCACAGAGCAGATGGTGGTTTTGATCCCCTGCCACTTAGGTTAGCCATCCAATACTAACCCAAGCACACCGCCAGGGCTTCTTCTGGTGCCGGGGTAGATCACAAATAGTTCTTTATACATTTCTGCTTTGAAAAGCTCCTCTCCCAGGAAGCTGTGGACACCCTAATCATGCAAAATAATTTTAATAAAAGGGTTGAGAGAGTTTCTACAAAGTCCCAGTCAGCTATGACTGTCAAAATGTATAACAGTGACCAGTCTTAGACTTCTTCCAGATCAATTTCTGCTGCTTTTGGATGCCCTCTCAGTCTTGTTATTTCTATTAAAAGCACACTCTCAGATATCCTTTTACAGAAAGTGATTAATTTTGAAATGGATGCCCTTAACTCATTTTTTAGGGGCAAATATGAGACTCTGCTTGAACAGCTTCAAGCAAGGCTGCTGCTGTCTTGATGGCTCTTGATGGACTCGAGTTCAGAAGGAAAGTGATCGATCTATACACAAACATTTCCCTCTTATTTTCTTCTCACAGAATGAGCCCAGCACCCCTTTCCTGCTTTGCCTTCCTTCTTGAGCCTGACTTCCCTGTTTTGCAGTCTTGTATGTGTCTGAGTTTAAAAGTTGCAGTTCAATTTCATGCTGCACTCCTGTGACTACACTCCTCTTACAGAAAGTCTTTGTGCCTCTTGCTTTGTCACCACCGTATTGAGAGTTAAGACCTTCATTGGCAAGTACTGCTGTGTAAGACTCATTTCCTGAAGGACATCACACCAGAGGTGCACCTACAGGTAGAACCGCAAAGTAAAGTCACAGAGGGCAGGCACGAGAGCGGGTGCTGCTGCTCTTGTGTCCAGATGTTCACAGGATCGTAAAGACCTTCAATCACCATCACAAACATATTACGCTTTCCAGTGTGTTGTGGTTAGTATTTGCACTGACGTTCCGCTTTCATCCATCAGTCCATCCATCAATGGATGGAAGAGGCAAAGAAAGAAAACATTGTCTTGAGAGTTACTAAAAAAAATCACACAATGAATTTTCAGCAAAAAAAGCTGATAGCATACTTTAAGCAAATAATCCACACATCCATTCAAAACACCTGTCTTGACCTTGTTTTTAAGAATGGCTTGTACACTTCTATGTATTTCAGTCATAGTGGCAGCCCCATCCAACTTAGTACATAGAAAGAGTGTTTTCACTCACATTTTCCTCTTGTTGATGTGTTTAACCCTTCTATTCATTTCAGATCTGTACAAGATCTTGATAGAGGTTGGAGAGGAAGGACTTTAAGGACTAACAGGCTTTATATGCACATGAAATCTGGACCGGACTAGGAAAGCCCAGAGTAGAGCTGGTGCATATGAACTATAGTGATCACAGTGCCACAGACTGCCGAAAGAACAAACAATTTGTCTTGGAAGAGGAACAACCAAAATGCTCCTTGGAAAGCAAAATAATGAGACATCATCTCATATACTTTGGACATGTTGTTGGGAGAGACCAGTCACTGGAAAAGAACATCATGTTTGGTAAGGGGAAGGGGCAGTGAAAAAAGTGGGCAACTCCCAAAGAGAGGGATTGACAACAGTGGCCACAACAATGGACGCAAGCTTAGGACTGAGTGTGAGGTTGGCACAGGATCAGGCAATGTTTCACTCCATTTTGCAAAGAGTTGCTATGAGTCGGAACCCACACAATGCCCTAACAGGAAACGGCAGTCACTTCGGACATCCAATCAGTATGTCACATGCCAGGGGTGCTGCCAGACTTGATGCCAAAGTACTTGGCAGACCTTATGTCCGTGACAAACTTCTCCTTCACATTTTTCAAGAACACTTCTCAACTCATTGTTTTGGGTGCAGGTGTGCATGCACTCTGCTTATATCCATTAGTGCATCTTTCAGCACTGGGCCATCTTTTGAAAGTATCCGCACCATCTCAAGAACAGTCCCTTTATTCAATGAATGCTATTCTGTTGGGCAAGAAACAATGTGATAGCATGACCTCAGGCTTTTCTTGCTCAGGCATCACCTGGGAACCCCACTCTTTCCAAAGCTGGTTTCTCATTTTGCCTCAATGGAACACTGAAAAGTCTATCTTTTTTTCTGAACATAGCACCTTCCCCTTGGACCATTTCAGCCTGGAAATGCTCTGGAACTGGTAACCCCAGGATGAAAGGTAATAGCAAAATGTGGCTCAGGAATGATCAAGTGGCACTCATGGAGAACTTGAAAGAGGGAAAATGTATTAGCTGGTGACCCAGAGGAGCTAGCTTTCTGGTCTTGGAGCAGGGTCACAGAAGCGGAAGAGGTGGGGGTTTCTTGGGCAGTCTGAGAAACACACAGGCAGTTCTACTCTGTCCTGTAGACCATACAAGTCAGAACGGATTCGAAAGCAATGATTGGGAGCTCCATTGAGCTTCCTAGATGGGAGCAGATTAATTTTTTCCTTCTGGGTGGGTTTGAAAAATCAACCATCTGGTTTAACAAGTGCAGATCGATTGTGTCGTTAGGGTTCCTTAAACATATACTGAAAGATTTAAATTAATTCAATGGAATTTTAAACTCAGGTCCTTGATCACCTTAGTCATGAGTTTAGTAGCCATGAATGGTAAGTGGCTTCCACTTTCAACCGCACAGGTGTAACAGATCAGGTAGAAGTGCCTCTTTGGCCCAAAGATTTGCCTCTCTCCTACCTTACTCAACCTATTTTCCCCTCCTCCCCTGTAAGCATGTATCTAGACTTAGTGGGACCTGCCTCTGATCTGGAACACTAATTCAATAATATCGGCGCTTCCTGAGCTCTGATAATGTGCTTGCTAAGCATTGTCGTCATCAGGTGTCATTGACTGGGCCCCCACCGATAGCGACCCTATGCTCAACTGAAGGAAACACTGCATGGCCCTACTCCATCCTCCCAATTGTTCCTCTGCCTGAGCCCAGTCAGGCAGTCCCTGTGTCAGTCCATGTCATCGAGCGCATTCTTCTTTTTCGCTGGCCTTCCACCTAACGACACAGCATGTCTACTCCAAGGACCAGTCTCTCCTAACAACATGCCCAAAGTATGTCATAGGAAGTCTTGTCAACCTTGCCTCCAAGGTTCATTCTAGCCTTACTTCTTTCAATACAGATCAGTTTGTTCTTTTAGAAGTTCATGATACTTTTATTATTCTTCTGCAGCACATTTCAAATGCATCGATTTTTCTTCGTTCTTAATTCACTGTACGAATTACACATGCATATGATGCTACAATGGAGAATACCATGTCTTGGGTCAGGCACACCTGAATCTTCAAAGTAACACGCTTGTTCTTCAACTAGGGGAAGAGGTCTTGTGCACCAAAGCAATGTGTCTCTTGACCTCTTGACTGCTGCTTCCATGTGAATTGACTGTGGGTCCAAGTAAGACAAAATCCTTGACAACTTCATGAGATTACCTGTTGGTCCCGTTGTGGGGATTATGGTCTTCCTTACATTGGGTCGCAGTCTATACTGAAGGCTGTGATCCTTGATCTTCACGGGCGAGTGCTTCAAGTCCTCCTCACTTTCAGAAGAAAGGTTGTGTCATCTCTATATCCCAGGTTGTTAATAAACCATCCCTCCATCCTGATATCATAATCCTCTTCATATAATCCAGCTTCTCTGTTGATTTGCTCAACATAGAGCTGGAACAAGTATGGTGAGAGGACACAACCCTAACACTAAGCATTAGATATCATAAAAAGCAAAACAATGTCATTAGACATTAGATATCATAAAAAGCAAAACAATGTCAAAGTTGAACTTGAAAGCAGTTAGGGTCAGCAGCTATTGATACAGATCACTGTGCAAATAAATGTACAAATTATTAGAAGTTTTATTTGGCAGAGAAGATAGGAAAAAGAGAAAATCACACAAACAGTGATATAGTATACATTTTGGTAAGTGCTGGGGGAACAAAATAAAGCATCACACGACATGGTCTTATTTAGAAGGCAAACTTCTGAAATGAACCAACTTTCAGCAAAGGTCTAAACAGGTAAGCTGGGGGAAGAGAAGGGACTGAGCAGTGATGTAACCAGGTCAGCATGTGCACCAGGCCTGAGGTAAGTTTAGTCTCCAGGAAACAATGCAATAACCAGCATTTTCCCAGTGTTGAGAGTCAGTACAGTGTTGAGTCATGAACCTAGCAGGTTAAGTCAAACCCAGCTCATACACCTTGTTACGCCATGAGATTTTATACCAAAGCCCAAGCTCACAGCCATCAAATTGATTCTAACTCATAGCCACTCTATATGGGGTTTCTGAGGATGTAAATCTTGGTAGGAGTATGAAGTCTCATCTTTCTTGTTCGATGTGACTGGTGGGTTTGAACCACTGACCTTGAAATTTGCAATCTAAAGCCTTCGTGACACCAGAGGTCCTTTTTTTACTGTCAAATGGGGAAAGCTATAAAAGATGCTGCAAAGAGCCTTGGTGCTGTGATGAAAAGGAGTTTAAAATAGTGAATGTTTATTGTGCCAACCTGGCTGATAAACATGTGGGATTAATTGAAGGGTGGAGAGAGAAATGGCTTGGTGAGCCTCGATCTTCCAGTTCTCGGGTCTCTTGCTTTCTAATGGTCAGACCAGGGTGCAGCTGCCTTAGCCCATTCCATTTCAGACTTTCTGAGACATCTCTGAGAAGAAGCCATGTGGACCTACCCTGATGAACCCCTGGGTGCTTTGGAGACCCCTGTCGGTGCTGAGATGCTTACACGCTCACTGATTTGACTTTTCTCCTGGAGTCGACATCATGGTGTGTGTTTTGTGAGCTGAAAGAGGACTTTGTGAATAGGTGTCAGACATATAGGCTAATGTTGGACTTGTGGGTTTGGGAAGCACTGGATTGGGATGATTTCTTGATGTACACTTACCCTTTATATAAAACTCTCTCATACATATGTTTCTGTGGATTTGTTTCTCTAATGTACCTAGACTAAAAGGAGTTAATCGTGAACATTTGTCAATTTGAACCCACCTCACTGCTCACTGCCATCAAGTACAGCATGGCTCCTTATGACCCAAGAGGACAGGCAGACCTGCCTCTGTGAGTTTCCAAGACTGTAATTATTTATGAGAATGGGGAGCCTCATTTTTCTCCAGTTGAGGAGCTGGTGGTTTCAAACCACTGCCCATACGGCTAACAGCTCCATGCATAACCACTATGTCATCAGAGCTCCTACCTAGGGACTATAAAAGGGCAAGACCTGGCAATTTGCTTCAGTAAAAATCCTAGCCAGGGGAAAGTACACAGAAATAATGAATCCAAAGGACTACTGGACCACACAAACATCAGTCTCTACAACCCCGAGACCAGAAGTACTAGATAGTGCCCGCCTCCCACTACCAATTGCTCTGAAGAGGAATCTATTAGAATAGTGATTTTCAACCTTCCTAATGTTACAACTCTTTAACAGTTCCTCATGTGTGGTGACCATAAACCATAAAGTTATTGTCATTGCTACTTTATAATTATAATTTTGCTACTGCTATGAATTGTCATGTAAATATCTGATATGCAGGGTGTATTTTCATTGTTGCAAAATGAACATAATTAAAGCATAGTAATCACAAAAATATGTAATTCTATATTGTAAAATATTTCTAATGATGAATACATGTAATTTTGTCTTGAAGCATGGTGTAGCATGGGTAACAGTCTTCACATCAGGTACTTGTAGATGGGGGTATGTGCATGTGGGCGGACCTGTCTGGAGACTGATAGAGGAGCCATGTTTTGATTCTTCAGACCATTGGAAAGATGTTTTCTGATGAGATTAGGGTAAAGTGACCAGATTTTAACGTTGGTAAAGCGGGACACCATTGAGTGGGGATACAGCAGGTAGGGTATATTCTCTTCCTATTCTCCTGTCATTCCCTAGCTTGTCGTGCATTCTTTCCAAAAATCCGTACTTTTTAAAAATGCCGTGGGATGTGGGAAGTAAATTATTTAAAAGTGGGACGTCTGGTTACTTTAGTTTAGGTGACCCTAAAGGGGTCTCAACCCACAGGTTGAGAACCGCTGCATTAGAAGGTCTTGGATTGAGGGGGAGAAAACTGTGAAGCAAAACTCAAAATCATGAGAGATCAGGTTTACTGATCAGCTAGAGCTTGGGAGGAGCTCAAGCTGATGGCCCTTATCTTTCAGGTCAGTAGCTGAACTCAAAAAAAAAGAAAACATTCTGTGACCGAATTAATTGTCTTGAATCCTTGAACAAGTCCTGGGCAGCGTCCAACATCCGGGCTGGCAAACAGGGTGAGTTCTCGATCGGGCTAGGCATCACCCTACTTCTGACCTGCACTTCTGGACCTCAGGTGCTCCTTCAGAGTTCTGGCAATGGGAACCATGTTTCCCTTTTCGCATGAAAAGCAAGGCTGTCTCCAAGAAGGGCAACCGTTTAACTAGAGGTGCTTTCCTTAACCAGAGCTGACAAAAGCACTAGCTCCCTTGGCACTTTCCATTCACTGAAATGTCATCATGGGAGGGAAATCCAGAAAAGACTCCGACTTTATCCCTGACAAGCTGTGACTCTGGCCAGGTTACTGAACCCAATCCATCTTCTCTATCTACAACCGGAAATGACGCCTATTCTGACAGATTGGGTGGGATTAAATGAGAATGGAAAATATTTAGCAGCAGTTTGTGATAAAAATTCTGGTTTTTGCTCCAGTAGAAAGAAAATGTTTTGAGAATGACGACGGCAACAAATGTGCTTGATAGACTGGACGGATGGATAGATTGTCAGAAGAGTTGTACGAGCCCCCAATAAAATGATTGTTTTACGAAACAAACAACTGGGCTTTTAGGTTTGTAAAGTTCCTTTAGGTTCGGGTGGTAGTGATGGTGGAGTAAACTTTGGAAGCCGAAAAGAAGCCAGTAGGTTTCATTACTTCCCTGGGGCATGAGATAATGGAAGCGTGTTGGCGGCGGGGTGGAGAGGCAGTTATGAATATGCCTGGAGTTTCCATATCGCGCAAAAAGCAGACATACCTTCCACCTCAACAGCTGCCGTCTTTGAGGCTGATTCCCAGCTGCCTGGACAGGCCTTAGCAAAGTCTAAAGCAAGGCAGGCCCTGTTCACGGGTTCTGACAGATGACTGAAAGATGAGCAATTGTAAGGCTGTTCTCCAGCGGAACAGCCCCTGCACTGGGCTGGGGATCAGCTGCGCAAAGGGGATACATTTCTTGCTGCTCATCTCCGCCTTTTCCTTTTCACGCATTTTCACCCAGCCAGTGGGTCGGGATGCCCCCCCCTTTGCCCCGGAATGACCCCGCCCAGGCTCCAGCTCGGGGCGGGGACCGGCGTGCGCGCCTCGCGAGGCTCCGCCCCCTTGTCAGATGCGCCGCCGTCGGTGCGTGGTGATTGGTGGGTGCGGCCGCGGGATGAATGGGGTGACCGCTGCGTGGGGCAGCGGGGCGGGCCGGGGGGCAAAGGGCGCCGGACGCGGTGGCAGCAATCGGGTTGGTGGGGTGGCTCGGCCCTGCCCTTTTCTGGAGGAAGTTAACGGGCCCCACGCCCCAGAGCGCAGGAGGGGCCTTGTGGGGAGGAGCTTGTGCCTAGCGGGGTGCGGGATTGAGGCGGGCCGGAAGTGATGGCGACCCCCAGAGGCTGCGATCCCGGGGCTAACGGAAGCGGCGCCTGAGCCCTTTGCTCCGGGACAAAAGGCATCCTGGGCCCCACGGGGCCCCCAGGTAGCGAGAGCTCCGTGTGCACACGTGGCCCAGCTCAAGCTAGGATCTGTTGTCTCCTCTCCCTGCACCGGCCCTCGCTTGATTCCATGTTAGAGACACTCACTCACCGCGCCTGCTTTATGCCCTGCACGCCTTAGCCAACTGGGCTTTTCTGCCTGCCAGGCCTTATTGGGAAGGGAGCGGTAAAATAAGCAAAAAAAAAAAAAAGGGCAAGTTGTCCTGAATGCGAGAAGAAAGTAGTCCAAGGGCCAAGCGAGTGGACATGAAAGTGGAGGCACTGAGTTTATTTAGCACGATCAGGGGGGTGCAGGCCTGTGTGAAATGTGACAAATTGAGACCTGAGCAAGGTAGCTGTGCAACGTCCTACTATTTCCAGCCTTCATCCTCTCCAGCATCTCAAATCCCAGTGTGCTTTGTGTGACTTTATTGCACAGGCATTTGTATGTGTGTATCCATCCTATTTTATATTGTTCCCTCTTTCTTCACCCTCCCAACCTTCAAAGTTGGCTTCTTTTAATGTGAAAACCTTTGCTCTTTGTTATTTGTGTATGGTAATGACCTCATGCAGTGCGTGTCTTTATGAGACTGGCTCGATTGAGTGTCATGTTTTCCAAGTCCACCCATGAGGTGTTTGAAATTCATACTGCTTCAGGGAGATGCACTGTATTCTATTGTATGCATTTGCCAGAATTTATTTTTCCATTCCTCCACAGGCTGGTGGCATATTGGTTGTCTCTATCTTTTGGCTATTGTAGTTGGCGCTATGTTAAACATGGGTGTGCACATATCTGTTCGTGTTTGATTATTTCTTTGGGATCTCTATACTGTGTGGAGAGTTTGCTAGGTTAGTTGTCTTTCCATTGGTATTTGTTTAAGGAAATGCAATACTGTGTTCCATAGTGACCTCACAAGTCTGCATCCCTACTAGTGGCATATGAGTGTTCCAATCTCTCCACATCTTCTCCAGCATTTATTTTGTTTTTAATTTTGCCTGTGTGAGGTGGTGTGGGGTGTGTACCAGACGCTACAATCAAACGGGTCATGGTTGTGTAATTGAGGGGTGAAATATGAGAGACATCAGACGAGAAGGCATACAATTGCTCACCCAGGTCCAAACAGAATATATTTCCAAGCAAGGTGTATATACACTTAATGGGCATACAAGCCCTCCTAATTACATTATAACAGGAAAAGGTTGTCCAATATGGATATATGCACAGGAGGGGGATGAACTAGGGGTGTACACACAATAGGGAGGGGAGGCATTAGGGGTATACATGCGGCAAGATGGGTGGACTCCAAAGTCAAGATGGCAGCCTAAAGGGTATAACCATTGACTATGTGTTAGCAAGCAGCACCTTAGGTTTGGCATATAATGGGGGGTAGGGGGGTACAATTCAGGGAATAAACTGTTTCCCACAGGTGATATCCCTTGGTGGCTTTAATTTTCATTTTTCTTACAGCTGGTAATTCTTAGGTCTCATGGGAGAAATATACCTTCGTCCTTGGCTAACGCAGAAGCCTGGTTTGTGATCCAAGTGAGTTTATAGAGGATAGAAGCGACACAAATGCGTGGGACCACAGCCTGGCCTCACTGCACTGTGTCGGAGCTGCTGGGAGAGAGCACCAGAGCAAACTTTTGGCTTATCCTGTTGAGAGGCGTGGTTGACTGTACTGGTCAACCCCACTGGCTAAATTAAATCCACCTGGCCCACGTGGGCCAATCCAGGTACATTGCTGACAGTTATGGTTAATTGTGCCAACCTGGCTGATAAACACTTGTGGGATTAATTGAAGGGTGGAGAGAGAAATGGCTTGGGGAACCTCACCTTTCTTGTTCTCTGGTCTCTTGTTCTCTGATGGACCAGGATGTGACTACCTTAGCCAGTTCCCTGCTTTAGCTCACAAGGCTGACTTCCTGTAAGACCTCCCTGAGAAGGCACATAGACCTACCCGAGGCAGCCCTGGGTGCTGGAGCAGCCATGTGGAGATCGCTGCCAGTGCTGAGATGGTTACCCATTCACTGATGCAGCTTTCCTCCTACATTGTGTGTGTTTTGTGAGATTGAGGAGGACTTTGTAGATGGCTATCAGAAATATGGGCTAATGTTGGACTAATGAGCTTGGACAGCACTGAGTTAGGATGCTTTCTTAATGTACACTTACCCTATATATAAGACTTTCATACATACGAGTTTCTGTGGATTTGTTTCCCTATTTTACCCAGACTATCACAATCGCCCACCCAGAGGTACCACTGCTTCCTGGTTCAATCTTGAAGCTCAGCATGGGCAATGGACACCCGAGTCACTTTGCTAGCTACCTAACAATGATCATGAACATCTCAATATACTGTTGGTAGCCTGGATATCAGTTTTGGTGATCTATTCATGCCTCCATCTTAAGCTGGCTTTGAAAGTGATTATGCATATTTTTGCTACTGAGGTGTTGCCATTTTGTTTGCATTTCTCACAGCATGCATTTCTGAGGGTAGTTGACCATGTGTTTTCATTTCATTATCTCAAATCCTAGCACCTACCAGTTCCCCAAAGCATAGTCTATGAATATGTATTTTGCAGTTGCTGGCTTGAAGCTATATCCTGCTAGGCTTTGGGGATCATTTAAAAAGTGGATAGATCACATGTGAGTTTCTTGAAAACAAATTCTCTCCTTTCTGCCTTGACAGGTGCACCCTTTATTCCTACTCCTTGGGATTTTCTTGATTATCTGACAAAAATTCAATTCTCCCACCTCTCAGGCTTTCACAGCATTAGCAACTTCTTAATTAGCTGAGCTAATAAACTAATTGGGCCTATCCATTCATAAATGAAAGCACAATGTGTTTTGGGTGGTTTTTTTCCCTACCCTGATAATGTTTGTACATGGGTTTTAGTAGTAATCTGAATGCTTTAATTCAAGATAACAAATGAAGTGGAAGTTTGAGGCACTTCGTCAGCTCCATTTGCTAAGAAAATGTTTATTGACGTGAGACGGTCATGGTGGTTGGAGCTTGGAAGGTGGGGGGAAGTGGTGTTAGGAAATGAAGGTCCCTCCCCAATAAATCCCTTAAAGATAAAGCTTGCTTAACTTACAGAGAGGCCTGCCTTGACTCTGCCTCCTCCTTGTAGTTTGGCAACTATGACCCCGCCCCTTTACAAATACATAAATGTTTTTCTGATATGAGGAAACCATACTGGGAAAGGCACAGATTATAACTGGTCTGTTGACATAGTTATCAAAAAAACGAGGCATGCCCTGATGGTTCTGACAAGTAAAGTAAATAAACTTTACTTCAGTTCTCCTCTCTGATTGTTTTGAAGAGCATAAGTATTGGTGTGATTTGCCCTCATTATCTACTCACTTCACCCAAACCTGGTGACCTGAAACACTGATTTTTATCTCACTGTTTCTGGAAGTCAGGAATCTGGCTTTTCCTGAGCTGGGCCCTGTATTTCCATATCAATCCCAGGCAGCAATCCCCGCTGGCCTGGGTTCTCTTTTGTCTCAGAACTGCCAGGGGGAAAGAAGTGCTTCCAAGTTCACGGGAGGGCTGAGCCCTGGTGGCGTAAGTGGTTGAGTGCAGGACTGTGGCCCGTAGGACTGTGGCCCGTGGGCTTGGCGGTTCAAATCCAGCAGCAGCTCTCAGGAGCAGCACTGGGTAGCGCCCATGACCACTGGAGGCAGTGATGCCCGCCCCCCCCAAAAAAAAAAAAAAAACAGAAAAAAGTAGACACCAAGTTCACGTGAGTAGGTTGTTAGTTCTCAGGACTCCGTGCCATGTTAGATGGATAGTCTGGTCATCTGTTGGCTGGAGGCTCTCTGTTTCTTGTCACGTGTCTCTGTTTCTTGTCAAGTGCCAACTTGGCACTTGGCTCTGACAAAATATGCAAGCCACAAACCTTTAGGAAGAGAAATCACTTTCTTCTGTAACCTAAACCCAGACGTGACACCCATCATTTTGCTGTGTTCTGTTTGAATGCAAGAAGCTGGTTATGTGGTTCAGTCTGTAGGTTTCAAGAGCAGAGGGCACGCTTCCTTGGAAACCACATCAGCGTCCGAAGCTGTGGACCACACAGTGCAAGTTCTGGACATAACCTAAGGCAAGAGATTTCACTCATGTCTACTGAGCCTTATTTGCTATCTTTAGCTTAAACAATCTGCTGAGAATTTTGACTGCTAAGTATTTACTGAATGCCTACTATGGCCCTTGTACATCTCGATGATACAGGAAATAAGGTGGATGACATGTTTCTGCCTTTGCACTGAGAAAAGAGGTGTACATACCTTTACAGCTGTAAAGTGGGTAAAAGCAGAGTCCTTGCACAGAATGCTCTGGGCTTGAGAAAAGGAAGAAACTTTCTACTCTAAGCCAACTTCAGAGAAGTCAAATGCAATGGGGAGAGGGAGGGGGCCGGAAGTAGAGATTCGAAAGAAAAGATAGTATGTAGATTAAGGCTGTAGAAGTTCATCTTACTCATCAGCAAGGCATAACAAGTAATGAACTTTGGGGTTCTGCATTTCCTAGACTTCCAGCAGCTTACAATTGCTCTACTTGTGTGCCTGTGGAGTGTTTGGACAGCTTTCCCAGTTTTCTCACTATAGCCATTCTCTAGAAATACCTTCGATCAAGCACAGAGCATCACTGAACCAGAGGATACAACAATACTGTCATGCTATTTAACGCAAAGAAGAATTGACTGAGTGCACCAGACATTAGGGAAGACTATTGACTCTCTTTATTGGCAGAGTTTCCTTATTTGTGAATTTGCCTCCTTGCTTGAATTTATCAGTAACCCCCAAATCAATGCACACAGCACTTGCTGGCCAATCAGTCACAGATGTGATTTGCTTTATGGAGAAAATATGCTCAACGTCCTTCAAGCGTAAGTTAATAGTTCTCCTGGCCAGGCATTCATGTTAATGAATCAACAATGTGCTATTAAAGTAGGTAGCTTTAACGAGAAACACACATAAAACAAAGCTCTGCCTTGACCAATTGACAAAACTGGTGAAAGATCCACAGGAGCCTAACTTTGTGCTCTAGAGCAGTGGTTCTGTAATCACGACCTGTGTTTGCGGTGACATCCTGCCGCATCCCTCGGTAGCTCAAGAGGACTGACTGCATGAATTTGAAAAGTAAGGATTAATAACTACTAAGCAATTCTTTGCAAAAATAACTGAAGTGCAAAACAAACTTGTAGAATTTCATTGAGCCTTAAGATGCCACATTCACTTTTGACAAAAAATAAATAGTCTGTGATAAGACATTTTGTTACTGGTTTTGACTTAGCGTAACAGCTCCAATTTCAGGGGCAGAAAAACAAGGCCCTTCATAACACAGTACACGGCTAACTAAAACATCGCCTGAGCTGTGCTTCCGAATCCAGCTTTGTCCAGTCTGCATTGCTGCTGCTGGTAGGGGCCCAGGGGCCAGTTCCAATTCGCAGCATACAACAGAATGAGACACTGTCTTGTTCTGTGTCATCTTCAAAATGATTGTGACACTTGAACCCATTGTTGCAGCTACTGTGGCAGTCCATCTTGTTGACAGTCCCTCTTTGAAAACATATATCTAATTTAAAACAGTCACCATGGGAATCCAGGACAGATAGCACCCTCAGGACCAATAATATGAATAGCAATACCAGGAGGGGAAGGGGAAGGTGGGGGAGAAGTAGGAACCAATCACAATAATCTATGTATAATCTTCTCCCTGGGGGATGGACAACAGAAAAGTGGGTGAAGAGAGACATTGGACAGTATAAGATATGAAAAAATAATTTATAAATTATCAAGTGTGAACGAGGGAGGATGAGGGAGGGAGTGGAAAAATGAGCTGATACCAAGGGCTAAAGTAGAAAGCAAATGTTTTGAGAATGATGCCAACAAATGTGCTTGACACAATGGATGGATGGATGCATTGTGATAAGAGTTGTATAAGCTCCAATAAAATGATTTAAAAAAACAGTTACCAAGCACCATTTGTATCCAGGATATGCAAAGAACTCTTACATTTGGACTTTGCTCTCTGGGTCATACTGGTCAATCCAACCATAAGAAAACAAATGCTTCAATTACAAAATAGACAAAGGTCTGGAAGTGTACACAAAGATGGTGTACAAAAAGATGGCAAATAAAACATGAAAACATGTTCAACATTCTATGAGGGTAAAGTCCAAAAGCATTGCTGCACAATCATGAAAGCCTGAATTAATCAAACAAAACAATAATTAAAACCTGAACCTATTGCTTCTCAAAATGTCCTTCAGCTAGGTCTATTGTACCCTTCTGAAGGTGATGTCCCATCTACCTCTTCCACAAAGAACTGAACACTCTTAATCTTCCATGGTGCCAAAATGGTGGCCTCGGCATCCTTGAAGACTCTCCAACTGCCCTTTTGAAGTGGTGTGTTTGGGGAATAAAGCATCTGGAGGGTCAGGATCAGGAAGGTAGGGTGTAAATGGTGAGGGTCTCAAATTCTCCTAGCACGGCATTGGCTCCCCTTGAAGAATAAAGCAAGTCTTGATGGAAAAAATTTTAAATTCTAAGCTCAACTTTCTTAGTGTTTTTCTCACCAAATCAGCTTTCGATTTTCTTTTTTTTTTTTTTTGGTTTTTGTGGGCATCACTGCCTCTGGTGGTTGTGGGCGCTACCCAGCTGCTGCTGGATTTGAACCGCCAAGCCCACACGGGCTGCAGTTCCGCACTCAACCACTTACGCCACCAGAGCTCAGCCCCAGCTTTCGATTTTCATTAAGCATTTTCACGAAAATCTTGTGTGCTTCAAGAAAATCTATCAACATGACCCATTAGGAATCCCAAACCAGTCGCTATAACCTCTTTCCTTTCAATATAAAAGACCCACATATCCCCTTGCTAGCCAGTTTGGATGGGATCTTGCTCTGGGTCATACGAGTGAATCCACAACTTGTCTCTCATTACTATTTGCTCTATAAACTCATCTTTATGACCAATGATGAGCCTGATGGAAAGATGAGCTCTTTGAGCGCTATGATCTTCTGCAAAGCTCTTGGCACCCATGGACCTTGCTTAAAACTGAAAATGCTGAACCTTGTGAAATCCCAGGCTGAGTAATTCTTCAGTCCTCTCGTACCAGTTACTGAACTTTGGCCACAGCTTCTTCATTCATTGGGGTGGATGATCTTTTTTCTGTTGGTTCATATTTGAAGTAATCTCACCTTTTCTTAAAAGGCTTGACCTATCTGAAAACGGCTTGATTTTTTGTGGGAAGCAGCATTCTCAAATTCCTTGAAGGCTTCAGTGATTTGGAAAGAAGAGTTTGTTTAAAATTTTACATTGGCTCCAAGTTATTTTTCCCCATGGCCCCAAAGAAAGGTGTTTTTGTTCTAAAACTGACTATGATGTTGATTGCACAACTCTTTTTCATGTGTTGAATCCATTGAATTGTTTGTTATGTAAATTATGTGTCAATAAACCTGTTAATACTCAAACAAGTAAATAAGGTATTCCAGTCCCTTTTTTTGAAAAGTCCAAACAAGATTAAAATAAATGTATTTATGAATTTGTCTGAACTCATCCACTGAACACAAAGATACATTTAAACATATTTTATTTACATAAAAGTAATGCATTTTCAAGCTATGAAGACATTAAAAATAAACAAAAACCCAAACGCATTGATATCACGTCAATCCTAAGTGTCTCATGTTAAGTGAAAGAAGCCAGTCTGGAAAAACAAAACAAAGTGACCAATTGTAAGATTCCCACTATGTGTCATTCCAGCAAAGGCATTAACAAGACATTAACAGGTACTCCCACAGGTTCAGGAGGAAGGAGACATAAGTGAGATAGACTCAAGATAGTGAAACGATGCTCCATAATACTGTAATGTGGATACGTGACTTTATGTATTGTCATAACATCTCTCCCTGCCACCAAGTCGATTCTGGCTCATAGTGACCTGTAGGGCCCAGTAGAACTGTCCCTGTGGGTTCCAGGCCTGTATGTCTTTAGGTGAGCAGAAAGTCTCATTTTTCTCCCAAGGGGTGGCTGTGGATTTCAAACAGCTGACATTGTGGTTAATAGCCCAATGGGTAACTTACCATATCCCCAGGGTTCCTTCAATACCTCTTAAGAACTATGCTAAACAAACATGAACACCTATGCACACTATGGGCTGGAGTTAATAATGATGTATCAATATCAGCTTGTCAGTTGTAACACATAGACACCACCTTTATGCAAGATTGTAAATAATATCAGAGAATGAATCCCCCTAGGGGTAGAGTGTGTGTGCTGGTATGAGAGAGGTCTTATGGAAACTTGGTACTCTGCAAAGTTTCCCTGTACACCTAACACTGTTCTAAAATATAAAATCTTAAAAAGAACAAAGTCGATTAAAACAAAAATTTCACATTGCAACTCGCTGCATTGCTATTTGCAGACAGCTAATTAGCTCTGCTTTAGTGTATTTCCTAGAAATCTTCTTTAATATAGAATAAAAGCAATCAATTAAAAAATGTATCTTTTTGTAACCAGCATGGGAAAAACCACACTGAGAATTTGCCATGGCTTACAGCTTTCCCTTGAACATGGTGCATACTCGAGGAACTTGATAACATAAGACCTGAATTCAAATCTTAGTTCTGTACTAATTTCCTTTGTGGGCTCATGTACATAGACCACTTTGCCTTTCTGTGGCTCAATGTTTTCATCTACATTGGTAGAAAATTAAATGAGTGTGTGTTGGGACAGTTCTTTACAATGTATAAGTAATAAAGAGGGAACACATTGATACCAAACTTGATTTCATCATTGAAATAAAGGTAACAGTTGTTATTTGAGAAAATAGTTATATTAGTTCTTAATGATTTATAACTTTATAACTGTTATCATAACTTTAGTGTTAGTCTTCATTTATAGTACTTGTAAAACATTAAATATTCCGAAAGGTGTTGGTTTTTTAAGGGTTTTTTTTTGGGGGGGGGGGGCATCACTGCTCTCCGGTGGTGGGAGTAGGAGGCCCAGCCCCACTGCTGGAATTGAACCTCCATCCCAGTGGGCCACAGTCCTGCGCACAACCACTATGCCACCGGGGCTCAGCCCTTTTTAGGGGTTAAGATTTAAAAAAGGGGGAGAAGAAACATCTTTATCACGGGGGGTCTAAAAATAATATATAATTGCACAATAGATAATTATTATACAGTAATTACAAAATTATTGTGCTTCTCTTCACAATAAGTCAAAGGCATATGAAGTCTACTAAAGGCATCTATTACTGATTTGTATTTCCATCACCCATTCTTTCAAAATGAAGACAACTACTGCCATGGAGTCTATTCTGACTCAGAGATTCTGTGGGTTTTTGAGACTGTACCTCTATACCAGAAGAAAGCCCTTCCATCACCACTATAACCACATGATCTGCATTGTTATGAGCAGTTTCCAATAATTTTGTGATCTTCTCCTAACTGCCTATTGCTCTTCCACAGGTCACTACCAACCCAGCAAAATCACATCTTCCATCTGTGGAGCAGCTGCTGGATTGGCACTGGTGACTTTGTGGTTAACAACCCACACATAATTGAGGACAGCACCAGGTCTTCTCTTGAGCCACTCGTTCTGTTGTTCATTTGTACATGGAATGAGTGTTTAGAAACTCGACAGTATTCTAAATGCCAAGAATACAGCAGTGAAAAGAACACATTTTCCACTTTAATGATGTTATGGGTATATAACAAACATGAACAAGTAAATCAATATTATTATAAAACACACACACACACACACACAAAACAAAGCAAAGGATTTCTAGACTCCAGGGTGTTGTAAAGGAAATACTTTACATTTAAAAGGAGTAATAAGGCAACCTCCCTGAGTGGTAACTATGTAAAGACCAGAATGAATGAAGCCTTTAGGTTTAAGGGCTAGAGTATTCAAGGCTTAGGAGAATAGTAAGAGCAAAGGCCCACGGGCAGCTCAGGGTCAAGGAACATGAAGGAAACCACTGTGGGTACAAGGGAGTGCCTTTAGAAACGGTCATAGAAATGGCCAATGCTAATTCCTGAAGGGCGACATGCAAGGGTTTCGATGTTTATACTCTTTGTGAAGAGCATTTTGAAAGACCAGTGATTTGATATGGCTTTGCTTTTAGGTGGCTTCTTAGATGGAATAATAGGCCAGCCAGGAGGCAGTTGCAAAATGAAACAGCTCATAGCATTGTAGACTAGGTGGTTATAGTAGAGAGAAGAAAAAGTAATGGGATCCTGCATATATTTGGAGGGTCAAATAGGCAGAGTTCTGCTGCTGCGTTGGTTATGGAAGGTAAGAGAGGGTAAGCGTAATCTTAAGTGTTTGGCTTGAGAAATGTGTTAATGGGATTGCCTTTGACAAACCCAGCTCTCTCTTACACTATCCTAGTCTCTCTGGGTGAAGCAACTTTGGGGGGGGGGGCGGGAAATCAAGGACTAAATGTTCTGCCTTGCTTGAGATGCCTTTTAGACATCAAGTAGAAAGGTCACCAACGGCAATTAAAATGTTACTTTTGAGTTCAGGGGAAAGCTATGGGCCTGAGAAATACATCTGGGTGTCAGCAAAGCTTCTAAGCCCTACCCAAACACAAGGCCCTGCGGGTGGATGCTGACTCATAGCAAGTCGATAGGACTGCGTAGCATTCGGACACTGTTAGCTCTCTAGCACAGCAGAAGCCTCCTCTGTCCCATGGCGTGAGCTGGTGGTTCTGAACAGCTGACCTTGGGGTTAGCAGCCCAGCATATACATGGTGTTTAAAGGTGTGAGGAGATGTAACGCCAAAGAAGGAAGGTGTAATGAACTGAGCATGCAGCCCTCTTTTCTCTCCCAGTCACTGCTGGGTACTTATGAGCCAAAAGAAAAGAGAGGGGACTGGAGAATCCAGAAATAGGTCACATTGGTCCAACTGATAATACAGAACTGCTATTTGCCGGAGATTCTGGTAGCCACTGGGAAAACACTATGACTGACTGGACACAGTGTCTTCCGAGAGATCACAGTGTAGCATAAAATAACTCCAAACGAATCCTCCAGGACCACAACAGAGATAAACCACAGTACATATTTTGAAACAACGAATTAAAGAGTAGCTAAGTAATAGTGGGAGTACAGTACTGACGCCAAGGTCTGAACAGAAAAAATGAACCTTGTATAATCTATATGTGTTCCTAGCAAAGCTCAGCCATGCAAATGGAAACTCTTGGCTGCATGGGATCAGTACATAGAAGAGAAGAAAAAGTGAGGCGACAGAAAGGAACACAAAGGAGGGGGAGACCAACAAAGGAGGCGGAGAGAGACCACGCACGCAGCAGCATCCTAGGCACAGCATGGCGTGACTATTGTTAGCTGCCATGGACTTGCTCCCACTTCCGGTTACCTCTGGTCCGACAGACAGGATGAGTAAGCCAGTAAAACATTACGCGGTCCTGCACAATGCTAGTGGCTGTAATGAAGTCCATGGTGAAGGGGGTATCAGTCAATCTCATTGAGGGTTTCCTTTACACTTGGCCTTACTCTGGTCACCTTTTAACTGTCCATACAAGACTGAAGAAACCTCACTGCCATCGATGGAGTCCATTCTGACTCATACGGATCCTGTACGACAGGACATAACTGCCTCTGTGGGTTTCTGACATGGTACCTGTCTTATGGGAATAGAAAGCCTCTTTTTCTCCTGGAGAACCAGCTGGTGGTTTCATTAGCAGCCTGATTTGTAACCACTGCACCACCCGAACGAGGTATGACAGATTCACTTGCATCCATTTAAAATCTACCTCATCTTTGAAAATTTACTTTACTGATAGGTTAGGATAAATGTTTAAAATTGTGGTTTTTAAAATAGGAAAACAATGTCAAAACCCAGAGAGAGAGGGGGGGGGTGGCACACTAGGATAATGCCACAGAGAGCTGGTTCCGATTGGGCCTTGGACTTCTGGAAATCAAGATTAAAGAAGAAAGCTTGCCCATCTCTTCTACCTCCTTCACCAGTCTTATCATATGCCCCTTGATAGACAGTTCTCAATCTGTGCAGCTTGATACACCATTTGGCATTCAGCGCCTGGCATTGCCGTGGTAGCTGTGGCATCTTAGAGGAGTCCTGAAAGTTTTTACTCCCAACATCCCAATGGTAATTGACTGTTGTCCTTGATACCAACCCATAGTGAGTGAGTCCGTGTGTGTGTGTGTGTGTGTGTGTGTGTGTGTGTGTCACAGCATCGCACAGGTTCTCAGAGGTTGCATGTTTTCTCTCAAAGGTAGACCACCAGACCTTTCTTCCCCTAGTCATTAAGTTCACAGTTGCTGGGCATGTGAAAGTGTGAACCATCCAAGGACTCCTACATCTATGGCACTATCTGGCAAACGTTGAATACTCAGCTACTCAAACATCTCAATAATGTGTCTGTTTAAATTGCCTAATTTGTATATAAGTTGTATACCTTGATGCCTCCTATGGAGGGGAGGTCCCTGTTGGGGTTTTACTAACGGTACTCACTACAAGGTGAACAGTTTGAAGCCACTAGCCCCTCCGTGGGAGAAAGATGAGGCTTTCCACTCATGCAAAGATTTACATGATAAACACTTAGATGGTAAATATAGAAACAAAGTTTCCAGCATTAAATGGTTGTTTGGGACAAGGCAGGTACAAAAGGAGAGAAAGTAGTAATTTCTGGCCATTGAACTCTGAGTGGGGAAAACTATGATACCAGGACAGTGAAGGCCTTAAATTACCCACCTATCAATGGCGAGCATCTCCTATTTGCGTCCTGACTCCGCCCTTTTGTCTTAAGTTCCACGTCACTTACTCCACCTTTCCTTCCCTTACTCTCCGAATACTCTCCAGAGGAGAAATGAAGTTTTAAACTTAGAATCCTTAGGAAAAGTACACGGTGACTCCATTGCAAGGAAGTTAAGCTTTCTTGCTGCCCCATCTCACGGAGCCCTAGACTCTGACTAGGGGGGTCTCCGCGGGCAGTGAACCCTTTCAAGGAACACTAAAGAGAACTGGAGTTCGCCGGGAGCCTGGGAGCGTCGGCCGAGGCGCCTAAACGCGGCCGCACAATGCGGGTTCAGGGCCCAGGAACTGCACCGCCGCGATTGCGCAGGCTCTGCGTCGCACGCAGGCTTATTAGGATGAAAGAGGTGAAAGTGACCAGAGCCACGTGAAGCCGCCGGGACCAACCCCGGCCCCTGCTCCCCAACGCCTAGCAGTCTGGAATTTGCAATCACGAAAGTTCTACCGTTTCGCCATTGGCTCCGGGGCCGCATGACATCATAGCGCTTGATTCCCCCGTAGGGACCCCGATTGGCTGGCGGCGCCATTGTGACGTCACGGTCAGCCCACGTTCTGATTGAAGATACCCGGCGCCTTCCTCTTCCCATCGCACCGGTTCCCACTGCCTGTCCCTCCCTCCCACATCCTCTTCTGCTCGGCGTGACACGCTCGCAGCCGTGGACTTCGGGCGCCTGCCCGCCCTGCCGCCGCCGCCCCTCGGACCCAGAGGTAAGCTGTCGGCTGCGGGACCCTTCGCCCGCGGCTGCCGCTCGGCCATGACACCGCCGCCCGCGGGCGCGCGGCCGGGGCGCTGGGGCTGTGCGCCGCCGTTGGTCCCGAGCCCGCGGCGGGGATTGGCCGCCCGCTGCGCTCCCGCGCCGGAGCCCTGCGCTCCGCCGTCGGGCCCGCGCCGCGGGAAGCGGCTCCCGGACGCCGCCGGCGCGCCGGGGCGCGGGCTCGGGCTGGGCGCCGCGGAGTTGGCAGCCCCGGCGCTGTCGCACCTGTTCGGCGGGTGGCAACCTCGCCGGGGGCTCCTTTCCGGACTGACAGGCGCCGCCAGGGCACGGCATTGCGCCCCGAAACCGGCGGGGTGGCTGCGTTTAGGCGTTCGGGGCCGCTGGGTGGGTTCACGGCGGGGAGGATCGGGGGAGCTCCCTGGGAGAGAGCGCTGGCTTTGGGGGGAGGATCAAAGCCCGCTGAGTTCGCCGCAGCCCCCAGGGGCCGCGGGGGACGCCCCCACCCGGCCTTTTCTCTGTTATCCCGCCCCCCCCCCCCACTTCCCCGGTTCTCTGACGCCCATGGGAACCGGACCTCCGCAGTGTCCACACTGGGAGCGGGATGGGAAGCCGGCGAGGAAGCTAGAGGGCGGGAACTGGGCAGCCACCGGGCGGCCCTCTTAGGGAGTGCGGTGCCCGAGCGGCCCGGCCGCGAGGGGCCGCTGCAAGAGCGCGCCTGTGGCCGAGCGCCGGGAAAGTGCTTTGCTAAGCCTTTCCCTGCTAACCTGACTCTTTCCGGACCCCTGCCTCGGGCGGCGGAGTGCTGCTGCCTGGAGCCCGAGTGGTTCTTTGCACAGGCTGTCTCGCGCCGCAGGGGTGGTTCCTTCCTTCCGGAGTGACTGGGAGCTCAATTCCTCTGCCCGGTCCTCGGTACTTTTGGAGAACGGATCCAGGCCGCGGAACGACCTCTAAGGTGGACTGGAGAACCTCGAGGTAGTTTTGGGGGGCGGGGGCTGGGGTGGGGGAGCAGCCTAATTTATTTAGCAGCGGGACCCGTGGCAGGAAGTACATTGTAGGGTTATACGGAAGAGCTAAAGTTGCTTCGTAGGTTTTGTGATTCGTTCCTCCGAACCACTTGTAAGATTAGGCCGGCCCCTGTTTTTATCCTTGCATCTCAGCCAACTGCATTCGCTGCGGAATCTCTCCGATGTGGTTTGATTGGCTATGGGCGATGACTTTTCCTTCGCGTTCCATGTAAGGTTAGGGGACAAGTGGATCACTTTTGGAGTCAGATTCCGCAATAAAGCTCCCTACCAGAAAGGGAGAAGTCGTTTCTCTTTTAGAGCCGGGCATCCGAGGATGCCTCAATCCTCACTCGGAGAACGCGTTTCTGTGCTGTTCCTCTTTGTGCCTTCCCTTTCTAAGGCAGATGCTGTTGTCCAGGTGACAAGCTTGTGGAACACAGTAGGACTTAGCTGGGAAGCCCGAGTAGAAAGCATATTGACTCTCCATGGTCAGATATTTCAAGGAAAGCATCTCCTAATCTGAGCCCCCGTTCATTACCCTGACTCAGTTTCCCTGTCTATTCACAGACTTATTCTCAGCATTTGCAGAGTGATGCCCAGCTTAGGGGCTACCAAATAGCAGTTGCATAAATGTTTCCTCCGTTTTCCTTTCTTGTAGGCAAGGGACGGTTTAAGAGGGGTGGCAAGAATAGTCATGGGCACATTCAAAATCAGACATCAATTCCAATATCTTTTTGAAGTAAACTTTAGGAATGAGATAATTTATCTCATTCTTTAGGATCAACAGAGCTGCTGCTCCCCACCCCCCCACCTTAGAGACCTTAAGTTTGGAAGTTTGCTTTTTGTATGAGCCCCCTTCCCCCCAATCTTTTATTCTAGAAATGATCTTGTTCTAGAGGTTTCTATCTTTGTGCATCTCATTTCAAGTTTCCATCGCTTTCCTCCTAAGCCCCATCCTTTCTTCTCCTTGTGGGTTGCCCCTTGCTGTCCGCTGACTTCCCTTCCCAGGGGACCCATCCCTTCCCCTCTGCCTTAGTGGATTGCAGTTTGAAGTGACCCCTTGAGGGGTTCTGATTAGTAAAGAGCCTCAGTTTTGTCTTCTGGAGGCTGGGGGTTGACACAGTTGACTTCTCTGTTAGCAGGCCTGTCCGAACATACCTGGCCGCACCTCCAAGCGTCTTTACTCTCCCGCTGTTGTTAGAGGGCCTCCAGTTGCCTGCATTTCTCGGAGACTCATGTACAAAAAAGAAGGAAACACTGCCCAGGGTCTAGAGAACCAGAGTCCTTTTCACTCTCATACAGCATACCTGTTCCTCTCATCTGTGAATGGGCTGCTAGAAGGATTTCTTTGGTGGGCTATGTTGCATCAGAAAATTTTACCTCAGGTATGGGGGCCATTCTTTAAGTTAACCAGAATCAACAATAGATCATCTTCCAGCACTGTCTTAAAAAAAGTCTGTCATTTCTTGTTAGCCTTTTGGCTTGTTTCTGAGTATGCGGAGGGCAGGGTGGTGGTGGGGAAAGGTTTGGATACAAAGATGACAACGTGTTCTGATACCAACGGCTTCTTGATAGGGCCAATACTGTCTTTTCCTCATATTTGATCTGCACAGTAAACCAAAAAGGGACTGGAAGTAGATTTGTGGGGCATTTAACTCTCTATCTGGAAAAACTTTATGGCAGAATTCCCCTTACTGGGTTCCTTGGTACTGGGTACTCGCTTGTTCAGGATGCTCCTAAAACAAGAAAGAATTTGACCATCTCAGACAGCCCTGACACCCCAGTAGATAGCTCAGAGGGCAGAACCTCCATTCCTGTGAGCATACCTCAGCTGTTGACTTTGAAGATGACTGCCTCCGCCTCCCGCAGCCCCTGCCACCAGGTTTGCCTGTGAGGGTTGGGGACAGTGAGGTGCGACCTTTCTTGCCAACCACTTTCCAAAGAGAGTTTTTAAACCTGGAGTGATTGACTTGGGCAGTGGTTTCTTGGAGCAATGGAAACCTTTCCCAGAACTAAAGCATTAAGGTTAAATCTCACTTAGACAGCTGCGGGAGGGCCCAGGGCTATAAGGAAATTAGCTACTATGTCTGCTGCAATGTCCTGGTGGATCACAGTGCAGGGATGGTTGAATGAAACAAATTTGAATCTGGATTTTGCCCTGTATGGCTGTTTAGAGGAAAGGTAGGAAAGAGGTGGTCAGAAAACCAAGCACATGAATCATCAGACAAATTGTGAAGTAGCCCCATTGGAGGAAGCTGTGAGAGCAGACGTGTAAGACAAAGTTTGAAAGCCAAGGTGTTGATGATGCCAATGGCTCCCTGTGTCAAGCTCTTGTGATGTGTCAGTCCCTGGACTGAACCATGCACGTGGTATGAAGACCGATTTTATGTGTCAACTAGGTGCTGGTCCCCAGTGGTTTGACAAAACACCAGGCTAGTTACTGTTACATAACATGGACTGATACAGTGCACTGTAATTATTTTCCCTAGAAGAATAAATCCCTCCATCAGTTGGAAGGGGAGTTTCCTTACGGTGTGGTCTGTCTCCCAATTATAAATAGACATTTTGACAGAAGTCCCCAGGCTGCTGCATGACCTACAATTTTGGATTGTCAGCCATCTGTGCCATCTCCCCTTTCCTCCGCTCTCCCCTTCCCATAAGCCAGCAGGAGTCTCCAGCCTGTCACCCAACCTACAGATGTTGGATTTGCCACCCCTGAAAATCATGTGAGCCAATTCCTTGAAATCAGTCTGTGTGTGTGTTTGTGGTTTTGATTCTTAAGAGAACCCTGTGACATGGTGGTTTATATTACAAGCATTTCCTCTGTAGGTGGAGCCTTTGAGATCCTGCCTGTGTTCAGACAACAGTCCAGTCCAGGGGTCCTTATCCTGGTCCATCTCGGAGACCTTTGGTATTAGAGTACCACTGGCCATTTTGAATGGGAAATCATACTGGACTGTCTTCTGCAGTGTAAAGGTTGCTGGAGTGTGGAGGATGGGGACACTTGGACGGAGGCCAGGGACAGGAGAGAATGGCTGGAAGGTTGGGAGAAGGGAAGGCAAGACAGTGAATCAGCTCAGAGTAAGCTGGGCTCAAGAAAACAGATGAACCGCAGGAGATGGTGTCCGGAAATTGCCAGGGCCTCCTGAGCACAGAAGACTTCGCTGGATGGATGAACAAAGTTGGGACAATAGGGACAGGAAGAGGAATGTGTAGGAAACGCAGGGAGAAAGGGGCCTGTGGAGGGAAGGGATTACCGTGGATGGGTGAATTACAACGTAGATGTGTAGTTGATGGGGAAGCTATGTTTGTAATAGAATATCTTTTTTTTAAAAAGTGAGCCCAATGTTAGATTTAGAAAACTGGTATCATAAAAGAGGAGAGGAGACTAACAGATGACCCTTTGACCATTCTGTAAGGGCATGGTCTTACCACCTCCTCTTACCACATTTAATTAAAACTTTTGCACCACCTACTCCCCGCCCCCTTTTAACATCTAGGTAGGGAGGTGTGGCGTCTTAAAATTGCTTCAGACACTCTCCATCATTTTAACATTAGAGACCTCAGGATGCTTGTCCTACCTCTTCTGATGAACAGTAAAGCCCTAGTCTTGCTAAGGTAACGTTGGCCGAGAAGCATGCCTTGTGAGCCACTGCTCCTCTCTCCATTGGGTCACTTCATGTAAACATATGGTGAATTAACCTAGCACCCTGATGTACAGGATTATGGTAAGGCCCAGGCCTATTTGTCTGTTGGCTTATTTTAGGACAGTGAATTCATTTTGAGAAGATTAGAACTCATGTTTATGTAAGCAGGGAGCCTTGTTCTAACTTGCCTCCTGCCAGAAGACATTAGACTTTGACCTCTTTAAAACAAAGTTAAACTACTAAAAGGACTGCCATGGTCATTTGCAAAACTCACACTTCAGTTTCATTTTTCTACCCAGAACCCCTCCTCAGATTCTGTTTGTTCGTAGAGAGAATGAAAGCTTGAGACGATTCCAGTCTAAAAATCTCAGCTGCGGAGTTAAGTTAGCAGGTTTCATCTTTCAGTGGGTCTGGCCTCGCAAAGTGAAAGTGATTGTTTAGCAAAGTCATCCGAGTAAATTTTGAGTTCTTGTAATGGAACCCCACTATCTGAGTTCATCTCATAAATGTTATCATTCCCAAACTTATTCCCACTAGCACGTCTCCTCCCTGGGAGCCATTTTAATTGACTTCTTTGCATTTGCTTTTAGAACTGTGTGGCCTGTGGATTTGAAATATGTTCACATTTGGTGAGTTTTTCACGATGACAAATCCACACCTTCTCCCCTCCTCCTGCCAGTTCTGTCTGAAGTCATTTGTGGGTAATTGTGTTCAGGCAGTGAACAGACTGTTGTAGTAGGCCTTGCCCCTTAAAGTTTGACTTTTGTACCTTTGGTTTGAAGTCTTCTTGATGAGCGGATTTTAGAAAATAGTTGTGTAAGATTTCCTCTCAATGGGAGAAGAATCATTTCTTAAACCATACCTGCAGCAGTCCTTGCAAACTGGGCTAGTACCCTCGCTCCAGCCGTGTAGGTTACAGTTTCCATGTCTGCGATGTTCCACCTTTACCATTTCTCCCTGTTGCAAACAGTCTCTTACAAGCCCTACTAATGAGAATAGCCATCCTTTCAAGGAGCCTGGTGACGCTCTGACTCAGGCACGGGCCTGCTCTCTGGCAGCCTCGGCGGGGCAACCCCACCAGTCCTTACGCAGGATACCTGTGAGTCTGCCTGCTCCATGTTGAAGAAACCCGAAGTCACTTCTCTCTACAGGGTCCTTGTGAGTTGAAATCAACTTGATGACACTGGGGTTTGGGGTTTGGGTTTTGGGAAATGACCACTCTGGCCTTTTTTCAGCCTAAGATATTCTGAACCCAGAGGTACTGGTTCACTTTTTCCTTGACAAAGCAAAAACTGTTGCAAAGTGATTATTATGAATTTCTCTTTCCCCAAAGAATAGTTCTCATGATACCAAATTCAGTAATTATTCATTTGCTTCCCTGGGGATTTGGCAGTGTTGTGCAGGTCCCTGGGGGTGGTGTTCAGAGTACCTCTGCTGCAGCCTAGAGCAGAAGGAACATTACATGAATACTTGCAAAAGTTATTGATACCAGTTGCTGTCCTATTTGTTAATTAATGTGCACATCTGACCATTTGAGTTTGCTTCAGATAAGTTCTGAACATTCATTTCTTCTGTGGATCTGAAGGTGGCTTTTTTAAAACAATTTTTTAAATTAAAAGATAATTTTATTGAGGATTCTTACAGCTCTATATTTTTTTCCTGTGAAAAAATTTTTTAAATCATTGGAGGCTTATAAAACCCTTATCACAATCCATACATTTATCTATTGTGTCAAGCACATTTGTACATTTGGGTTTTTTTAAAAATCATTTTATTGGGGGCTTATCACAATCCATATTTACATTCATTGTGTCAAATACATTTGTACACTTGTTGCCATCATCATTCTCAAAACTTTTTCTCTCTACTTGAGCCCTTGGTATCAGCTCCTCATTTTTCCCCTCCCTCCCGCCTTCCCTTTTTCATGAATCCTTGATAATTTATAAATTATTATGATTTTTTCATATCTTACGCTGTCCAACATCCCTGCCCACTTTTTTGTCGTCCATACCCCAGGGAGGGTGTTATATGTAGATTCTTGTAATTGGTTCCCCCTTTCTATCCCACCTTCCCTCCAGCCTCCCGGTATTGCCACTCTCACCACTGGTCCTGAGGGGTTCATCTGCCCTGAATTCTCTGTGTTTCTCATTCTTATGTGTACTAGTGTACATTCTCTGGTCTAACCAGATTTGTAAGGTAGAATTGGAGTCATGACAGTGTCGGAGGTGAGGGGGGCGGCCATTAAAGAACTAGAGGAAAGTTAAATGTTTCATCATTGCTACTGCACCCTAATTGGCTCATCTCCTCACTAAAACCCTCTGTAAAGGGATGTCCAGTTGCCTACAGATGGGCTTTGGGTCCCCAATCCATACTCCCCCTCATTGACAATGATATGTTTTTTTGTTCTTGGTGCCTGATACCTGATCCCTTTGGTACCTTGTGATCACATAGGCTGGTGTGCTTCTCCCATGTGGACTCTTTTGCTTGCCAGTAGATGGCTGCTTGTTTATCAGCCGCTTGTTTATTTGAAGGCTTCTTTTAACAGACTAACAGTAGCTACCTTTCACCTTAGACTCAAAGACTAGCCACTATGGTTGAGTGAAGAGTGCCTGGGCTATGCTGCTCTCTGAGAGGTGGCTATGTGTGCAGTTGGCCAGAGTGCCTCTGAAGAAAGGCCAGATAGTCTCCCAGAAAACACCCAGACAGTCCTGCAGAGCTCGGTTCTACTCCAACGCTCACCGGGTTACCATGAGGTGGGCTTGGCTTATGGCAAGTAGTGTCCCAGTGAATAAGATACTCTATCCTCCGAGAGTCTAGTTCCTTCCTGCCACTTAGGGTCATGTAAAATACTGCTCCGGCACATGTTTGGACAGTCTAGGTGGTTCACCTAAGTTAGCCAGTGGTGGGATTACAGCAATTAGCCTGGTCAAAAGTTCTTCTACTGTATACATTTTCGTGGAAGCATTGCTTGCAATAGCAAAAGATTGGCAGGATCTGTAGAGTGATGGTACATCAAGCGGGTGATAGAAAACTCTGCAACTGTTCAAAAGAAAAGGGCTCTTGTGAGGATGCTGCTTCTAGCCACCTTGCCTTTGTTAGGGGCCGCTGAGTCAGCTCTGTGCACGCAGAAGGCGACACTGCGAGATCCCGGACCGGCCTCACAACTGTCCCTGTGCCGGGGCTCACTGATGCGCCCACTGTGGAGTCCCTGTGCTGAACCCTTCTCTAGGGACTGGTATGTCCTGATAATATGGCCAACACTTGTAAGATGAAGTCTCGCCATCCTGGCCTGTCAGGAGCACTCTGGCCTTCCTATGTCCACCACGGAGCACTTTGTCCTTTTTTGCAGTTCTAGGACTGTTCTATCCTCCCGCTGGTCCCTCCTGAAGGAGCTCTAGTTGTGTGTTAGTTACCAGTCGGGCCACTTCATGGGAGGAGAAGGGGCTTTCTATTCCCATAAAGGGTTCTAGTGCCGGAAACTGGCAACAGCAGTTGTACACTGTCCTGTAGGGCACTATGAGTTGACATCAGCTTCACAGTGAGTTTGTTCTTTTAAGTGCCTCTTAACAGGTACTCTCCATATGTTCTGCTTGGCCTTAAAACAGACCATGAGGTAGTACCTAATTTTTACTCCATTTTTGTAGATGAAGAAATTAAGGTACAGGCAGATGAAGCCACTTGTTCAAGATTCCACACTTGGTAGGCAGCTGAGCCAGGATTTCCCCCACAAGCTGGCTGCAGTCTTCTCTTGGCTGCCAGCCCTGCGGTGGAACTGGGAGACCTGAATGGGAATCTCTGGTTTTGCAGAGGCTTCAGACCCAGGGGAAGCAGAGTTGAGTGCCATAATCACTATATTTTAGAAGTAGAGAGATGGCCAGTGGGACTTTTGTTGACGGTCACTAAAAAAAGAAAACTGATCAGTCCTTTGAAAGGGTGATGTTTTGTTCTTCCCTGGGTATTTTTGTTGTTGTTGTTACAGTTGCTCTCTAACATTGACATGCTCGGCTGCTTGAGTTAACAGTATGATCCTCTAGTGTTTCTTGTTATGTTTTTTTGCCAGTAGGATATACTATATACAGTGTTGCAGTGTGTCATTTGTAGGTATTATTCACAGATGTTCAAAACTTGGATTTATAAAGACACTGATAAGAAACAGCAGCAATAGTGGACATATAAAGGGGAAAGAGCCTGACTAATATTAGAACCAACCCATGATGGCATTTTCTGAACAGAACTCTATTCTAAGTTGGAAACATCATATATTCTGAACTCATTGTGCAGCATCAAGTTAATTCCCAGCCAGAGTGAGCCTCTGTCTCAGGATAACATGTCCCCCACAGAACCTCAACCCTGCTCTTTTCTCTCATAAAATAACTGACCTTCGAATTGGCAGCCATCCACTGTCACTACTGCACAACCATGACTCATCTTGTTTTGAGGCATAAATCCAGAAGGGCTCTATGATAATCATTGTGCAAAAATGTGTCAGAAATCATTGTGCAAAAAATCATGTGCTCATTGGCTCATTTTGTATGCCTGCAAGGGTGTCCAGCACTCATTTCTGTACCTGGTCCCAAGCCCACATAGGTTTGGTTTGCCAAGTACAGGCCTACCGTAGAGACACTATGGGTATAGCCCCATGCCGCTGCCACAAAATGAATAATCACAATAGAGTCGTGCACATGTTTTGATTTCCCAAGGCAAAGAAAGGTTAACTTTATACTGTAGTCAATATTAAGAGCCCTTGTGCTATCGAGTAAGCGGTGGGCTGCTAACCAGCAAGGTCAGTGGTTCAAAACCACCAGTCAGTCCCTAGGAGAAAGATGAGACTTTCTGCCACAATAAAGATTTCCATGTTAAGAAACTCTGTGTAGAGTTACCATGAGTCAAAATCAAATGTGTGCAATTGCTGTCAAGTCGGTTCTGACCCATAGTGGCCTTGTGTACAGCAGAATGAAACCCTGCCTGGCCTGCGCCGTCTTGCAGGTGTTCTTGTGTGGGAGCCCATTAAGGCAGCCACTGCATCACTCCATCTCACGGAGGACCTTCCTCTTGTTTGCTGTCCCTCCCCTCTGCCAAGCTAGATGTCCTTCTCCGGGACTAATCTCTCCTGACAGCATGTCCAAATTCTGTCAGAACTTGTGCCATCCTTTAGCATGCTGACTCTATTTCTTGTAAGACAGATTGCTTTTTTGTTTGTTTGCAGTCTGTTATGCTTTCACTATTCTTCGCCAGCATCATAGTTGAAATGCATCCATTTTTCTTTGGGCTTCCTTATTCAATGTCCCAAGTTTCACAAGCATCTGAGGCGTAATGGGAAGTACCATGGCTTGGGACAGGCAAACCTTAGTCATCAACAAAATCTTGACTTTTCAATACTTTCAAGAGCCTGGTACAGCAGATTTACCCAATGCAGTGCATCATTTGATCTGACTGCGTCTTCCATGAGCGTGGATTGTCGATCCAAGCAAGACACAATCCTTGACAACTTCAATCTTTTCTTTTATGTCTCACAATGTTCTCTGTGGGTCCAGTTGTGAGGACTTTTTGTTTGTTTGTTTGTTTGTTTGTTTGTTTGTTTGTGGCACCACTGCCCTCTGGTGGTGGGAGTAGGAAGCCTTGCTGCTGAATTTGAACCTCCAACCCAGTGGGCCTCAGTCCCGCGCACAACCACTACGCCACTGGGGCTCAGCCTGAGGATTTTGGTTTTTATTACCTTGACTTGTCATCCACACTGGAGGCAGCAATTCTCAATCTTCACCAGCAAGTGCTTTAAGTCCTCTGCGCTGTGTCCATCCGCGCACCACTGAAGCTTGTGAACAAGCCTTTCTCCAAACCTGATGGAGTATTCTTCTTATATAATCCAACTCCTCTGATTACTTGCTCAGCATACAGATTAAATATGTATGGTGAGAGAATACGACCTGACATTTTCTGATTTAAAATCACACAGTAGTCCCTTTTCTGTTCACACAACTGCCTCTTGATCCATGGACAAGTTCCGCATGAGGATAATGAAGTGTTCTGGAATTTCCATTCTTCTCAAGGTTTTTCATAGTGTGTTTTGATCCATATCATTGATTTTGCAGGATCTTCAAGACTGAGTGTGAAATATTTTGAGATTGACCAAAATGGAACCTGGAAACATGAAGTAAGCATATGCTGTTGCAAAAATGACACCAGTCTACTTACTTCACACTGAGTTGCCCCAAGTCTTTTGTTAAATTTTGTTTTAAAATGTATCGTATGCTAAATGGATTAAAATGAGGAGTGCCTGTTTATTATGAGACCTGAGAGAAGCTGACTGGGAGGGAAAAGGGTCTGGATCCCTGAAGGAGTATCTGACTCTAGAATCCAGTCAAGAGATCCAATTTCCTTTGGGTGTCGGTGTAGGTCTAGGGCACATCTGCTAGGTCATTCCCAGAACACCCTGTTAGGGAATGCTCTGCTGCCCCATGGTCTTTGGGCTATAGACAGATTTGTTTACCACCACTTGCAGTTCTCTTGGGATTTTTTTGGAACCTTCTCAACCTTCTTACTTTTTGTCTGGGTGGGACCACTGGATCTGATACTATGGCTAGAAATACCATAAAATAAAAGCTCTCTATAGGAAGACTTATTCACGTGAAATCTGACCAGGTGACCAAACAGCTCCTGTTCTAGCACACTGTAGAAGAGGTGAAGGAAATGACTGACACCAGATTGTGTTTAAGGAACCCTGGTGGTATGATGACTAAAGAAAGCTGCTGTCTGCTGAAAGGTTGGCGGTATGAATCCCAAGAAAGACCAGGTAATCTGTCCCTGTAAAGACAGCAGCAGAGAAAAATGAGGGGCAGTTCTGCTCATCACATGGGGTTTCTAGGAGTGGAAATTGACTAGGTAGTTCTCATGCCATGATAATGTCATTGCTCTTAAAAATGCCACATTGTAACAGGCTATAAACTAACTACTTTGTACCATTGCTTCCAGCGTTGGTGGCTTAGTGGATTACACATCTGGGTGCTCACCTCTAGGCCAGCAGTTAACCCTATCAGGCATACAGTAGGAGCTGGTGACACATGCTGCCCCTTAAAGATTCACAGCCTTCTGCAACCTGCAGACTTAGGCCTGCTCCGCCCTGTAGGGTGGTCGCTATGAGCGGGCATGGGTTTTCCCCCTCCTCACTCATTCCCACACCCGAACAAGTGTTTTGAGATGTGAGTCATTAGGCAGAGTTTTGAAATGAGCAAGTATGTTTCAGTATCCCATACCCTATTTACCATATAGGTTTGAATGAAAATTATCTGATTTTCTTTTGACATGGAGGATGGGGTAGGGTAGCCTAACTGTATTTTTACATTCTATTTCACTGTCATTTCAGCTGAGACATATCACTACCTCTCAATCTTGTGAGCAAATGAACTGAAAGAACATGGTAATTTATTTTGAATATTCACATAATCACATCAGTTAAAAGACTGCAATCAGATAAGCGTTATAAGTAGCTGCCCACAGCAGAAAATGTTGATGACAAGCCTCTGGAGAGCCTGTCTGCTAGCTCTTTGCCTTGGAGTCCGGTAATGTAGTCGTTGAGGATCTGATTGGAGTCCTCAGCCTTCAAGGGAACTGTTTGGGGGTGGCACGTACAGTTATTTTGACACCCATTATTTACCCTGATGATTGAGTATCTTCTCTACAAAAACACTTCACTCCCCTCCCCCATGCTTCCCCCATGAAGAATGTGGTTCTGTGAGGCAGATCCGAGCCTTTCCAGAGAGCGCCATAAGGAAAGTCTCTCAGGATCTCCTAGGAGAGCACATGTAAAACATCATATTCCCTTTCCAAAGCAGCTGCTTCCTATTTATGTACTCTCCAGATAGCATGGGAGTTTGGAGTAGACTGACCCCCAGGGAGTTGGCTTCAGATTGCAGTGCACAGTGAGGTGGATGCTGGTCAGTGAGCTCTGGGACCGAGAACGAGAATTCAGAGGGAGTCCCATCAGTTCCCATCAAAATTGTTTTGAGGAATGGGGGTGGGGCATCCTAAAGGACATTCTTAGATTCAAGGTACTGTTGGAATCTACTTGACCACAAGTTTAAGTACCTCGCTACCCACTTACCATCCATCCTTCTGTCCGTCCATCCAGCCGTCATTACTCCTTGAATTCCAGACTCCTAACTTACTTACCTTTCAGGTTCACCTGGATGTCTCAAAGACCACCATTCAAGAATCTTTCTAAGCCATCTAGCTGAGGACAAGGCTTGGGTCCTCGCCATTCTGACGCCTCTGGCATTCTGGGCTGACCACTTACTGCACAACTGTAGGTTCTTCCTGGTTCCTTTCTGGCTCTCCGCCTGTGTTTCCGGGGTCTACTCTGTTGCCAGAACAGTCTTCTGATGTTAATAGATTGTCTCACACCAGCTAAAGGACTGTCTTTTCCTCCCTCTGTAAGTAAGCCTGCCTTTGATTTGGCGCTATGCCCTGCCACTTGCCGGTCTCTGCCTTTCACTAGGATGGATGGAGCCCAGCAAAGGCTAATTATTCCACTAGTGTACCGCTTGGTCCCATCTCCATACCATACGTGCCGTATGTGCTAGTTTCCTCATCAGTTGCCCTGCCAAAACCCAACAAAACAAATGCAAAAGCAAACCAAAATAATGACAGAGCATGACCCATTTTTCCTAAGTCAACCCTTCCCATCCTAGAAGCTCTGATCCCTTTTGTAGAATCCGATGTCCGACTCCTTCCCGTTGTACTGGGTTAGTGTCCCACGCTCTCTGAGCTCCATGCTGTCATTCTTTAACATGAGCTGCACACGTGCTTTCCTGTTGTTGATTCATTTGTAAGAATTAGGCAAGGTAGAACTTGTGTGGTGCTTTGTATGGGCTCTGGCATGTGGCGAGCTTAGCTTTGCATCCTTAGTGCCTGTATACTGTCTGACAGGTAGTAGGTGTTCAGTAATTGTTTGCAAGAATGTCTCTCTAAATGCATGAATATTTTAAATATAATGTGGGTTAATGACAGTTTGAAGCTCTGTAAAGAAATCCAACACCTTGATTTTAACCCATCCAGGCCCACTTTTGACTGCTTTGAACAGGCCTGTGAGATAATACATTTGGTTTTCAAGCCACTACATTTGTACTAATTCGCTAATGCAGTCATCGAAAATGATTACAGGTATTCCTCTTTTCCAAAAGCTCACTCTACCCCACATGCTTTGCCGAGCAATCTCCGTTAATACCTGTTTTCGCGAATGGAAAGAAATCCAAAGAGCATTTCCACTTTTTGGGAAAGGGGAAACCAGCTTTTTGTTTTGCAGAGAGCGATGAAAGAGGCAGTGAGCACCCTGAGCGGGCCAGGCTCCTGCCCCTGAACCACTGTGCCTGCCATCTGAAACAACCAGAGCTGCCATCAAGAGGCTTCAGTGCCTAGTGTATAGCTCCACAGGGGTTAGCCTCATCGGGTGCCTTTGGACCCCCAAACCTGCATTGGCAGTCCAGTGCTTATTTGACTGTGCCACCAGAGCTCCTTTGGGATCACTATATTACTGTCATTTGGTATGATTGATGGGTTATTTTGGAGGTATTCTAGGAATACTCTGTTTTTAATGTATATGTAAATTGTAATTGCATCTTTGATTTTGGGCCATTATGGCATACAGAAGGTTTCATAGTCATGGGGGAGTGGGTTATTGTTTGTATTGGATAAGAGCTGTGCCTTTAAGAGAAGGGTAGGGGGGAGCTCTGGAGGCCAGAGTTCGCAGAAGAGAGTTCTGGTAAAAGAGGTGACAAAGGACCTAACCTGGGTGGGCTGGTGGGTGGCCAAGATGGCAGAGCCATCAAAGAGACCTGGCCTCCAGTGGAGGGGTCTGGGGAGGGGTGGAGCATGTTGACTTCCGGGAGAGAAGGGCTGTGGCCTAGTAGCAGAAAGAAAGGACTTGGAGGGCAGAGAACGTGGGAAAGGGAGGAGGATGAGTTCCCTTGTGGCTTGTTGAGTTTGTGGTCAAGTCGCACCATACAGAGGTAGAAAGTGATCACATGGAAACTCGTTAAGATGAGTAGGGAATGGATTGGGTCTCCTTGACCGTGATTGATGATACCTTTTCTTTACCTTTATCCAGTAACGAGAGACTTTTAAAGGAATTAAAATTTGGGGCTGAGCTCTGGTGGCATAGAGGTTGTGCGCGGGACTGTGGCCCACTGGGATGGAGGTTCAATTCCAGCTCCCAGGAGCAAAGGCTGGGTGGGCCTCCTACTCCCACCACCAGGGCAGTGATGCCTTAAAAAAAACAAACAAACAAACAAAAAAACAAACTAAAACTAAAATTTGAAGATGTTTATAATGTGAAGTGACCATATGTCCCGCCAAAGCGGGACAGTCTTGATTTTAAACAATTTTTCCCACATCCCGTGGCATTTTAAAAACCCAATTTTTGAAAATAATGTACGACAAGCTAGGGAATGACGGGAGAATGGGAAGGGAATATACCCCCTCTACTACTCCCCCCACCCAGGTCAGTGGTGCCCCTCTTTACCAATGTTAACATCTGGTTACTTTATTCTAATGGTTAAATTTTGTTTGCTTGAACTTTAATTCTCCATACCCTGACTTTAAAAGACAAAAATAAGTTAATACTAAGTGAATCCTTATTGTGTGCTGTCCAGTTGATTCTCTTCGGGACCCGATTGATGAGCAGAACTCCTTGTGGGGTTTTGTCGAGCTCCTTGTCTTGCAGGTCGGGCTGCTCCTTGCAGAGAAGAGGAGGCTTCCTACTCGTAGAGCGTGACAGGCCCGGAAGCGCACAGGGGCAGTTCTGCTCTGTAGCGCAGGGCCACTGAGTCCCCTTGACTCCATGGCACTGAGGTTGGTGTTTGGCATAGGGCTCTTCCACACTGGAATCTGTTCTCCCCAGGAGCACAATCCCCCCAACCTTTTTTTTGT
>PVJH01006397.1:0-102088 GCA_004026705.1 Nesogale talazaci
ACCATAATTGACTTCACAATGCTCTCTGTCTGGAAACCAGGCTTTTTATATCCCTGCACTATGGTCAGAGGACATTCACCAGAATGTGTAGATGCTGAAAATGGATTTAGTGTTTGATAGGTAGGTTTAGGGTGCCAACCTAGCCAAGAAGAACATGTGGGATTAATAAGGTCACAGTTTGGTTGGAGGGTAAAGAGATAAAGGACTTTCTCGCTCTGGCTCTGGCTCTGGCTCTGGCTCTGGCTCTCGCTCTCGCTCTCGCTCTCGCTCTCGCTCTCGCTCTCGCTCTCGCTGGTGGTTGAACCAGCGTCTGGCTGCCTTAGCTAGTTCTCTGCCTCAACTTGTGACCTACACTATCTGTGGGACACCTAACCTGTCGATCGTGTTGCTAGAGCTTGGGGCTCCTTTGAGTCCTGCTTTGCCACACTGCTGGTGTATACATGTCTTGAGCTGGGAACTGTTAGATCTTGTCCTCTGGCTGACTGTTGGTGACCTGCTCTGCTCTTTGTTGCCTGTGGCTGGACTGCCTGCATTGCCCTACTTTTTTGACCTTGGACCCAGCAGTCCTCCTGAGTTGAAGGACTCCTGAGTTGAAGGACTTTCAATATATTAACTGTTTAAAGGAAGTGAGTTAATCTGAGCCATCTGTGTTGTTGTGTGGACTAATCAGCTGTTATATTCCTTTGTGCTGTATCTATATCAATACTGATATCCTTATAGATGTATATATAGATATCGATGTAGATATAGATATATATGATAGAGATAGAGATATTTATATAGCATATATATACAGAGAGAGAGAGAGATTTGGTTTTGCTTCTCTAGAGAACCCTGTCTAACACATAGGGTTTCCACTGGTGTCCATAGCCTTCTGCAAACTGGATTCTGACCATTTAAGTTCTGATATCATTTCCTTCTTAAATTTTGAGGTATGTTATCTGCAATCCTTGGATCACACTGGCTGGTATCCTTCTTCCATGTGGACCTAGCTGATGCCTGGATGCTTCATTGAAGACAATCCTTTAAGACCTCAGATACTATTCTCTCTGATATGCCAGCACTGTCTAATTGTTCTGAAGCTACAATTAGAAGTAATCCCCCAAACCATTCATATATCAATGGTTTATATATATATATACATATATATATCATAGTCATTGGAGACATCATAGTCATGTTATATTAGAGATATTATCAATCATCTCCTTGGGGTAAAGGTAATTATATTGATCATGTCATTAATTTAGCCAATGGTACAGAATATAAAGCAGGGTTGAGAAAAAGAAATTATACAAGTATAGGCAGGCTACAATCCACAATGCATGAATTGTTGACTTATATAGATTAAGCTATTAGCTATAAACTGGACATTATTTACATAAACAATGAGAGTTATTGAAGGACAAAAAAATGCTAGTCCATACACACAATGGAACATTATGCATCCCTATAAAACAATAATAATATCATGAAACACCTCATGACATGGAGGAACCTGGATACCTTTATGCTGCCTGAAGTTAATCAATCACAAAAGGACAAATATCATATGAGTCCACAACAAGAAGGATAAACATCAAGATGATGGCAGGCTTCCATTTCTAGGTCATATAATCCTCTAACCTTTGTGCCAAGCAACATGGGAGAGGGTGCCCATGAATCACATAACCACATATTAGCCCCGTATGTATATCTTCTTTATTTTAAGATCATTTTCTTGGGGACTCTTTCAGCTCTTATAACAATCCACACATCAATTGTATCAAGCATATTTGTATATGTTGCCATCATCACTTTATAAATATTTACTTTCTATTTGAGCCCTTGGTGTCAGCTCCTCTTTTTCCCCACCCTCCTGAACCCTGGATAAATTATTATTTTCACATCTTGCATCAACTGCTATCTCTTTCACCCGCATTTCTGTTGTTCATCCCTCTCGGGGGGGATGGGGAGGATGCATTGTGATCGGTTTCCCTTTCCTCCCCTTCTTCTGCCACCTTTCTTATACCCTCCTGCTATCACTACTCCCATTCCTGTTCCTCAGGGGTTTATCTAACCTGGGTTCCATGTTTTTTGAGCTCTTATCTGTACCAATGTACATCCTTTGTCTAGCCAGAACTGAAAGGTAGGACTGGGATCATGATAATGGGGGTAGAGGAAGTCTCAAACAACCAAAGAAATATTGCGTGTTTTCAGCATTGCTATACTGCACCCTGGCTGACTCATCCCTTTCTTGTGAGGATGACAATCTTTCCTATTGTTTAGATTGGTTTGAGACTCTGAACCAATCTCCCTCATTCCCACCAATATGTTTTTGTTATTGTGGTGGTGGTGGTGGTGGTGGTGGTGGGTCTTCTGGTATCTATTACCTGATTCAGTTGACACCTCATGACTGCACAGGCTGCTGTGCTTCTTCCATGTGGGCTTGATGCTTCTCTGCTAGATGGCAGATTGTTTAACATCAAACCTTTAAGATCCCAGATCTATGTACATCTTAAAAACCTCTTGGCCAGAGGAAACCTCACCTCCGCTGGGGTCAGAGGCAGGTACAGAGGGAGAGAGATCACTCAGTTGCCACCATACAGCATTGTGCTAAGGTCACCCCTAAGCAAGAGACACTCTTAGAAGAGTGATAAGTGAACCTTACTGAATACTCAAGCCAAGATGTGAGGAGGGCACACACACACACACACACACACATATATGTGTGTGTGTGTGTGTATGCGTGCATATGTGGGTATATATGTGTGTGTGTGTGTATATATATATATGTCTTGGAGAAGGTGATAGCATTTCTGTCGGTAGGAAAACAAGGAAGAGCAACTACCTATCTAGGGAAAAATGCTTAACAAAGCATATGTAGAACACAAGGGAAGAACATAACTGGTACAATGGTCCCAATTGAATAATTTTTTTTTGGGGGGGGGGCGGGGGACATCACTGCCGTCTGGTGGTGGGAGTAGGAGGCCCAGCCGTGACTGCTGGATTTGAACCTCCAACGCAGTGGGCCAGAGTCCAGCGCACAACCACTATGCCACCGGGGCTCAGCCCATAATTTTCAATTAGTTTCTATCGTGATCTTGATGAGTTAGGCCATGCACTGTAAACTACTGGACTTTGGCACTGTTCTATAAGGCAAGCAACATCCTTCATAACATCAATCAGAGAACTCATTGTGGAAATCCATTTACCTCAACCTCAACCTTATCTGTGGGCTTTACCTCAACCTTATCTGTGGCCCTGGGACTAAAAGGCTGATAATCCCTAGTGTGAGGAGAAGCAGATGACTGTTATCTCAAAGGTACAGACTTGGCAGCCATTGGGCTTTGGTTTGAATCTCTTGCCTTGAGGGTTCCAGATGAATGGCAGATGAATGGCCATACACTTTTTGTCTTAATACCCTCCTTGCTTTATTATGTCATGTGTTCATCTGCCAGGCATGCTTCTGCCACTATCAATGAATACCATTGTCATTCTTAAAATGTGATGCCAAGAGCTAAATAAAAATCAACTGTGGGTGTGGAGAGGCCAAAATTGTTTAAAGAACTGTCTTGTTCTTTGCTCTGAACATAGTTTTCATGATGTTGCATGTGATGCTGAGCCATGCACACAGAGTGCAGACAGGACTCAAGGCCCTCCTCCTTTCACATGTTGTGTCCAACATGGTAAAGTCACTTCTTTCCCAGTAGTTTCCAATTTATCCACTGTTGGAAAATGCCACATCGTGGTGGGACCCTTGTGACACATGTTTTCCTCAGCAAAGGTCTCGTTCACTTATTCACTCACTCTATTTCTGATTCTGCTTCTCCTCTCTAGTTTCCGACTCCCATTGGCTACTTCCTCTTTTTCAATGATTTCCTCATCATTCTCTTTTTATAGGTAATAAACCCAAAAGCAAGGCACCTGATAATCATTTTGTCTTCGCTTTCCTTCCTTGAGTCATAAAAGACGATGTTCAGTACACATTTCTCATGTTCTGTTTCACTTGGTTAGGGTTGGAGTCCATGAGCCCCTCACTTACAACTACCACCTCCACCAGCACCAACACCCATCTACCCTTGAGAAAAGGCCCTTTGCCCTCTTGCCTGTTCCAGTTGGTCATGACCCTGAATCTTCATCTAATCTACTGAACACTGTCTTCACTATTTTTGTGTCACCTCACTACCTCAATGTGAACTCCACAAGAATAGGGATTTTCTCTATTGTGTCCACTCCAATATTCCAAGTGTCCAGAAGTGTGCCAACTCAATGGTTTTTAAATAAATGAATAGCAATGTCCCGGCAGTGCCACTAGAATTGGCCAGAGCAAACTGTGTTTATTCCCGTGTGCTCAGATGCTCTGCTTTTGAGTTCTTTCCCGCTTTGCAGCTACAGCCAAGCCAAGCTGGATGGACTCTGCACAGCTGGCAACATGCTCATCACTTACCAATCTGCCAATCCCTCCCAGTAGCCACATACTACTCTCCCCACCAAAGCATCATATGAAGATTATGGGAGAATTGCTCGATTTATTTTACCTTTTCTTCATTCAACTCCTACGAGAGACAGATGTACCAGTTTACCTTGGACACTGATTCAAGCTATGGTCCTGCATACAAACCACTAAACCTTGGGTGATAATACAGGCAATTTCTGGGTTACAAATGAGATGGATTCCTATGGGTATCTCTGGGTCTAACTATATTTTTATGTCTGATTTGTAGGTAAGTCAGACTCTGTGTAGACAGCTCATACTTAGCCTGGCAGCCTCTGAAGTTCCGTGCTACAAGAAAAGGGTCAGAGATTTCCCAATAATTTAAAAGTTGTACACGCAGCAAGTGAAGGTAGTTATGGTCAAGACGATGTTGTTAGGAGTCGATTTAATTGGTGTGAATAAAAGGACAGTATTAAAGGACAAATGTGAATTGTTGGTAAGATGTCCATAACCCAGGAACTGCCTCATTTTCAGCTTTGCCAAGTTCAAAGGCAATTCCTCAAACTCTACAGCATGGTCTTTTTCTCATTTTATATTTTTTGTTTTGTTTTAACTCTGAATCTTAGAGGCCTTCTATCAGTTCCATTGCAAATGTTTGAATTTAGCATTAAACCACCCCCCCAACCTTATATTTCAAAACTGAGTATGTCTTCTGTGAGTGTCTGTTGCAAAGAGTGTTGTTGGTATAAAAGGTATGCTCAGGTAAACAAGCTACATAAGATAAATCGAAAGCAATTCCCAGTCCTGTAGGTGTTGATAGTCCAATTTATCACCCTGATTCTCTACTCCAGGGAGCCAATTCAATGTCCTCTTATCTGCACCCTGGCACATCCCAGTGACCCAACTTCTCAAAAAGTCAACAGGAGGGACACTTTTGAGGGATGCACAGCGGTCCCAAGATGCCTTTCAACTCACAGCAGAAACAAATAAGACAGAATAGAATAGACCATATCAATTTCCCATCCCTCTTTAAATTCTGAAGATGTGCCTAACCCAAGATGAGACAAAAGATGAACTGTTAAAAAAAGAAGAAGAAAGAAAGAAGCCCTAGGAAAATATGTGTACATCCTGGTGGGGAAAGGTCAAGCACAGTCAGGAAGAGGGTGTGGGTCAAGGTAGTCCATTGCTCTGTGGCTATATCTAATTTCTAAATTGTAGCCTGAAAACTAATGGAGAAATGTGGGTACTTCCTATTACTCATAAGTTCCAGCAAGAAACTGTTATTTCAAGCATTTTCCCTGATTTTCCAGTCATGAGAGAAAGAAGAAAAAAATCATATATATATATATATATATATATGTGTGTGTGTGTGTGTGTGTGAATATACATATATATCTTCTTCTATGAAATTCTTTCCATGAGGAACATAAGCTGTGCTTGACCCACTTTTCTGAGCCGAGCTAGGGCACTTCACAAGCAGCACTTGAAAGGCTCAGAATTACACAGCCTTAACCACAGTGTTGATCAAAGAGTGGCCCTCTGGTAAAATTGGACCAAACACAAAAATCTAAACTGAACCCTCCCTTGGTTCAATATCCCTGGAGCGATATTTTGCCTAAAGCCCTTTCACTGGCCACTCCTGAAGCTCAGAATATGAGTCTTGGGCTGTCAAATAGCTGCTGATAATTCAGGGAAGAATAACGCAAACTCTGGTTATCAGAAATTCTGCTTCTCTTCATTCTAGAAGAGAATTTGGTGCACTGTCATCCCCACAGATGGAAGACGTGAAGTGGCAGACTAGCCCGCTAATTTGAAGCTTTGCCTGAATTCAGAAAAAAAGCTAATTTCCACGCACATGATCAGAATTAAACTCTTCTGTGGTCTATCCCTCGCCAAAATACCGAAGTTTTCAATATGACACAATTACCCAATTATCTCATGGACCTCTAAAAAAACAGGTGTCCTGAGTATCCTCCCATTGCTCTCAGAATTAAGCTACCTAGTACTCATGAACGATCAGAGGCACTCTCTTTGTGCCTGTCTTTGAATGAGACAATAACATTTTTGTGTAACACGGAACTCCTTCATGAAGGTTAAGAAGGTAGCATGTTAAATCTACTGTAAATGAAAATTTAACTCCAACTTCAAGTAGTCTTACTTACTGAACCATAGGCATTAGCTTTCTGTAATCAGGTTCAGACTTACTAATACTGGCTTGCCACGGCTGTAGTTTGAAAATGATCATTGAAATGCAATTTCACTGCTCATGATGATGTAATTGCTGAGAAGCCATGTGGTTGGTAATTACACAATGCGGTGCGTGGAACTGAGCTAATGCCCTGAAATCTATTTATCGTTTGGAGTTTTGTTGATGTTTTTGTTTCTCCTAATTAATTCTACTACCTGATGTGTAATTTGTAGTTTGAATAAAGGAAACTATTACATCCATATTATTTTTGCTGAGCCCCTGGAGAGTGAGGGTGTGCAGGAAGGGAGAGGAAGAGGCTAAAACTAAAGCGGGATTATTCTGAATTAGGAGGGGTGGGGAACAACCACTGAAGTCACTGATACATTATCCCATTTATCAATCCTTCATTTCTACTGCCAGCAAGCTATAGAACTAAGTGCAACTGCCAGTTAACTGTATTAAAATATATAGCTATATTCAAAGATAGAGTGGCTGTTACCACCCCCTGTGTGACAGGCCCAAAATAGACTTTCAATGTAATCCGTATAAACCACAGCTGGAGGGGAAAATACACACAGACACACAGACACACATTTAGAAAAATAACTGTAATAGGCAACCATTAATTTCTCTGCCCTTATTTTTGTGAGTCAACTTCATATGCAAATGAATGCACATGCCTGTGTGTCAAAAGGATTATAGTTGTAAGAGTTGGCAGAAGGCCCCAGATTTCACACGGCTGGTGCTGCTCCATTCTGGCAAAGTGGTAATGTAGGCATGCGTCGCTGCCTCTGTCATATGTGTCTATCTCTGTCAGCGGCAACTCGAGCTAAAAAGCCCTGATGTAGAGACCACCATCCTGAGCTTGTATCCAGGCACAGCCACTTACTGTCTGTGACCATCAGGACATCATTCCATCTCTCTGTCAAATTCCCCATGGGTATGAAATGGGGGTCGGAATAAGACCGCCCTAACACCACTGCTGTGAGTATCGGTGTGAGTGGTGGCTTTGGAGTCACGTGCAACTCATTGAGACCCTGTAGCTCAGTGTAGAACAGGAATCCCCACGGGGCAGTTGTATTAACTGAGTTAATCTATGTGACATGCTTGTGCTAGTGCCTGCACACAATAAGCATGAATCAAATGTCAGCTATGATTGATCGGACACAACAGAAATGCTCTCTGACTGACTTGAGCAGGAAAGGCACACATTGAAAGGAAATCTCTCGTAGCCTGCAAAATTGACAGAGAAGCTGAAGGACACTAAATGCTAACCACGAAGGCCACCATGGAGCCAAAGGCCCCAGATCATTTAGCACAGCATCCTCAGGGCCAGGCCACTGGACAGGGCTGCTTCTGGAAACTGCGGCCACGTGGCCATGGGTCCACAGCGCCACCAAACACCTCCTGCTGCCACAAATAGCGCCTATTCTTTCTTCCTTCCCACATCCAGAGTCAAAGCCCCAGGCAACGCATCCCATTATAGCATCCTAGATCGAATCTAGACTGAGTCCTGGTGGCCTCCTGGGCTAACTGTTGGGCTGCTAACCACACGGTCAACAGTTCAAAACGACCAGCTGCTCCACAGGAGAAGGATAAAGGTTTTCTACTTTTGTAAAAACTGACCGTCTCAGAAACCCACAGGGGGCAGTCCTCCTCTGGTCCCAGAGGATGCCTATTCGTGGGAATTGACTAGTGTGATGTCGTGTGACTGGGGTGGCCCCAGGCGTGTCTGCTCTTGGCTGTTCTTAAAGTCAGAGAAGGGGTCTGTCTCCACCAAGATTCAACACTGTATGAATCCCCAAACAGAAGAGGCGTCTGGAAGCAAGGCAGAAGACAACACTTCACAGGCTCCCCCTAGATCAACTTGCCTGACAGAAAACGTGCCTTGAAGGGAAGGAAGAATTACGGTGGGATCCAAACACAGAGGTGAATCCATGTCACCCATGTTCATGTCGAAAGCACAGAAAACTAGAGACAAATATACGGCAAGTAGGCACAGCCCTTTCCAGAAAAACTGTCAGGTAGCAGACAAAGAAATTCAACTTTGGAGAGAAAAGAAATGGAAAGATAATGTTTCTCCCAGAGTCAGAGGCAAGAGAGGTATATTAGCAATTCTCAAAGATGTTGTTCTCAGGATTCCTTTATGTTCTAAATATCATCGAAGACTCCAAAGATCATTTTGTTTATATGAGTTATATCTATGAGTGCTTATCATAGCATAAACTGAGAAACTTGAAAAATATATATTCATTAATTCATGTAAAAATCACAAATTCATTATGTGTTAACATAGATAACATTTTAATGAAAACTACTATATATATGTATATGTGTGTGTATATATATATATATATATAGTGGGGTGAAGAGTGACATTGTTTAAATTTTGTAAATCTATTTAATTTCTTAGAAGTTTCACGTCTTCTTGTTACAAGTTTCATGTCAGAGTCTGTATTCAATCCGCTGGGGTATCACATATCATGTAGCCTCTGGAAGAACCCACTCATGAGGGAATAAGAGTAAAAATACAAATAGTATTTTAGTATGATCATGAAAATAGTTTCGACTCTCTAAAAGCAACTTGAAGACCCTCTTGCAAGAGACCAAGGAGGCAGGGCTGAGCCCTGGTGGCGTAGTGGTTGTGTGCAGGACTGGGGCCTACTGGGTTGGTGGTTCAAATCCAGCAGCAGCTCCCCAGGAGCAAGGCTGGGTCTCTTACTCCCACCAGAGGGCAGTAATGCCCCCCCAAAAAAAAAAGAGACCAAGGAGGCAAGGCAGAAAATTAGAAATAAAAAGAAAACATAGGATTCACAAGAAACGACAAAATGATGCGCCATGATGAGAATCATAAGTATTCTCAGTCTGCATCAGGTTGTAGACTGCGTGCTCTAGGGAAGAAGAAACAGTGAATTTCTTGTGTATGCAAAGAGAAAGAAATTTATATCTCACAAAGCTGTAGAAGTGTGCAAATCAGGCCCAAGGTCTGAGGGTTTCCTTGGGTGCTTCTCCCAACTCACATAGCTGAGGAAGCTGATAAATTCCAGAGCTATAGAAAAGAATGTTTGTTGCAACAGCGGCGAATGCATCCAGGGTCAGCAAATCACATGGCAGACCAAGGATGGCTCCCAGGATTGCCAAGCAATATGGCAGATCATTACCTCAAGTCTAAGGAAGCAGGGGTTGATACACCAGAGACAGGATCCAGATCCAGAAAAAGACATGATGACCTATTCCACAGCATCCATTTGAAATTGGAAGCAGACCATACCCCTTAGGAAATGTCCTTTCCATAGAATTAGGGCTGTGAACCTGAGCAAAGGTGTTACACCCCATCCTAATCTTCTTTCAACTGATTGACTACTCTGAATAGATCACATTACAGAGGTCATTTCATGGGGGCTTACTAGGTTTTAGCTATCAAACCACTAAGAATGTAGGCCAAGGCAAAGTAATACAAAACCTAGTGATTACAGATTCCAAACCACATGATTGGTGGTTTAAACCCATTACCACTTTCAACAGAAAAGTTGAAGCAATCTTCTCCCAAAGATTTACAACCTCAGAAGCCCTATATAAAGTCACTCTGAAGTTGAATCAATTCAATGGTAGTGTATACACACACAATGGATAAGTCAAAAAGTATTTGTAGTACAGGTCCAGTTAAGATATGCACATGTTTTAACATGTCTCTGTGACCAGTAGATAGCAGCAGACAGATTTTCTCAGTAATACACTTGTACCAGACCCATTCTGCTTGGCCAGTTAAATTCAAGTGAGATAGGTTCGCTCAGAAAACTACCAGGTACTGTTTGTGGAGGGAGTCCCAAAGAAGCAATTAGAGATTTTCTCAAAGAAGGGAGGGGCTGATTATAAAATTTTGTGAACATTGGAAACTGCATTGTGTGAAAAGGACCAGGACAATTGTGCCATGGATTCCACCCCCACCCCCCACTCCCCATCATGGCATCTACCTGCTCCTTCTGAAGACAGAAAGGGTTGTCTTAAGATAATTTTTAAGAAACTTTACCCCATCCACCCTCTGTCTCTGATCTTGTGTGCTTCAGGCTTCTTTCTGTTCCCCAAAGACTGAAAAGGAGCATAATCTGAACTCCTGGAGAAAGCCAAAACCGCTATTTTGATATGGTATAAATCGAAGAGGGCAGAATTCTTCAGGGAAAATTTTCAAAAGATGAAACATTGCCTTTAAAAGTACAGAGACCAAGTAAAGGATATCTCAAGAAACAGTAGCTTCACATTTTTGATAATTTTTGTGTCAGAAAGGTTTCTATGCTTTTGTAACAATATTTTTAACCGGTGTGTCTTCCTCTATATGAAAGTAGAAAGAAAGGGGTTCTTTGAAACCTTTTGTAAACCCACATAAAATAAAGCAAAAAAGTACCATCAATTTACATAGAAAAAATAGTGTTACAAGACATCCCCCCTCAAAAAAACCCTACTAAATCACACCAAATAGTACATAATACCTAAAAGAACACTAATACAGGGTGTTCACAAACACTGCTCAAGATCATGGTGGCATGAAGCTAAGATGCTGAGCATGCTCCCAAGGCTGGCACTTGGGGGGTGCCACTCTGGCTGTTCAGTGTGTGTGCCGCTCAGGATGTAGGGGAGAGGGGTGGAGACACCAAATGCTAATTTTATTTTCTTCCTTTTTTTAGAAAACTAAAAATTTTTTCTTGTGATTTCATTAGTGAAAATAGTTAGCAATGCCAGACTTTCATGAAAATGAAGAGGCATAAAGCACACTTTCAAAAAAGGCGGAGGGCTTTACAGGCTTGCAAAAAAAATTCCACTATCTTTTCACCCCTCTTTCCATGATTTTAAGACCTCTCTTTGGCATAAAGCCTACATTAACGCTCTAGTGTTTGTGAGAGCATTTTTCATGTACATATTATATTTGATATTTGCCACAGTTTCTCAGGCATGGTTTCATCTTATAGCTTCAGAGTGGTTAGGTGGCATATCTAGGACCACATAGCTTATAAATCCAAGTGTTGGGTAATCCATTCCCACCAGTGTGCCCCATTGGAAAGGTTGTTTTCGCATCAGAGAAGTTGGGAAGCACTAAGTTCAACCTCTTCATTTTTTCAGGTTAGAAACTGGCCTTGCACTGAAATCCAGAACAGAGTTGGATATGCCAGAGGGAAGGAGCCTGAAGTAGCAAATGCTACCTGCCAAAGTTGAAAACAATCTGTTAAATATGCATTTCTTTCTAAAAGGACAGGATCCTAAATCCACACAGGGCATGCATAGTTGCTTTGTGGCTTAGAGGCAGTAGATTCATCTGTCTTTGGATTTTTAACATCATTCACACATTAAGCACTTGCTTTACGACATTTAACAGTAAACCTGAAAATCAGCTGTAAAACAGCAATTAGTAGGAGTCCTCAAATCTTTGGTGGCAGCAGAAAGGCAGGGATTGTGATAAGATGCTCACTTTTACAGGCTGATTCCCAGATAAATTTCTGAATTATTCACAGACTTTTGTTGCAAGTGACCAAAAAGGAAGAAAAGACTTCACTGGCTTAAACAATAAGGGCATTTCATTGCCTTCTCAGGTAAGATGTGACAACATGGAACACGTACTTTCAGAGTAGACTCACTCGGGGTGCTCATGAAATAATAGACATTCAAGTTCCTTTTCCCTTTCCACTGTGCCATCTTCAGTATATCCACCTCCCTCACGGCCTCAAGATAGCTAACGTTCCAACTGTGAAATACAACGTCAGACAGAAAATGTACTGTGTTTTCCTATGCTCCTTTATAGCGATGTGGCAATCACCTAATCTGGTGCCCATTTGGGGAGTAAGAGTGTAGCCTGTCAATCTGGAGATAACCAATGAGACCTCTGTCTGGGCATGGCCTCTCCTTTGAGAATTCTGGGATAGCTGATACTTCCTTCTTGGAGGCAGGAGACATTACCTCTCAGTTCTCTCCCTTGAAGACACTGACTGACAAGGCTGGCTCCCTGTGAGGCATCCCTGAAGAGACGCCACATGGACCTACCCTGATGCGGGCAGAAATCTGGACCTAGAGAAGCAATGTGGAGACTCCTGTCAGTGCTCTGATGCTTACAACAGCACTGGATCCAAAGACTTTCTACCCATTGGCTTGTGGTTGTTCTGCATTTGGCATCATTGCATGCATGCTGTTCAATGAGTCTGAAGAGGATTTATTGAGTAGTATCAGACATATGGGCTAATGTCAGATTTCTGACCTTGGACTGGACTGGGTTGAGATGTTTACTTTATGTACAATTACCCTTTATATAAAACTATCTCTTATATACATGTTTTAGACAGGGTTCTCTAGAGAAACAAGACCAGGATACTAGTAATTCTCATTATATATTTATAGAGATAGAAGCATATATAACATAAGAAATAAACAGTTAACCTATAAAGCAGTACAAATGGCTCAGGGCAACTCACTTGCATGAGACAGCTAGTACACTGGCAGTCCTTGGAGTCTTGGGGGCTGCCAGGTAGTCCTCTGTAGAGCAGTTCAGGCTATCCAGTCACAAGCACCAAACAGCAAAGCAGGTCACCAACAGTCGGCCAGTTGACAGAGTGCAACAGTCCCCAGCTCAAGAGATGTATATTCCAGGAGTGTGGCAAAACAGGACTTGAAGGAACCTCAACTCACATCTGCACAGTTCATAGATTAGGTGTCCCACGGGTAATGTAGCTTGGAGATAGAGGCACAGGACAAACAAGGCACCCGGCTGGTCCAAAGATCCAAGAGAACCAGGGTGGGGTTCGCTGAGCCACTTCTATCTGCCCCCTTCAATTGATCTTAAGTGTGTTCACTGACCATGTTGTCACACACACCTCCTAACTTCCTTGGCCATGTTGGCACAACAAGCCTACTTATCACAATACATATGTGTGTTTATGAATTTGCTTCTCTAGTCTATCTAGACTAACACAAGCAGTAAGTTCTCTCACATGCGTACAAGCACAGTTTATCCTACATACCATCAGTGGAGAAGTATGGGACCCAAAAATGAGCTGAGAAAACTGACACACACTCCTGGGAACAGGTTAGGTTCTGGCTGAATCCATTTTGGAGAGGTAGATACCTAAATAAAGCAGGAATCTCCCAGAAAGGAGAAGGAATTAAATGAAAAGTGGTTACTACATACGAGTGGTAGTTTCACCTAAGAATGCATTCACTGTGTTTGGAGAGATTATTTGCTTGTTTGCTTATTTTGAGGTTGGGGGCTTTCTTATATTAGATTCTCTTTGGAGAAAATATGATCCTGAAAGAAGCTTGGCCTCGTAGAAACAGAGAGATCCAAAGCCTAGCATAAAAACCATGCTTTTCGAATACAGTATCAATAAATGTAGGTGAGTGATTTTGATATAATAGAGCTAAGTAATTGCTAATTTACTAAATGTAACATGTTAATTTTTTCAGTGTCTTCCATATAAAAGTTGTCACTAAACAACACTCCAGAGTCCCATTAAATTCACTGAATGCAAGCAAATTCAATTAGTGTTCCCTCTCGAGGCAGAGTGCGCTATTCATTTTAGGTCTGTAAATGTGGTAACACAGGCATTAAGGAGTGCCCCAAAGCAATTTGGAGAATAAATTGCTAGGAGTGGGGCAACTAAGAATAGGGATAAGAAAATCAGATTAATCGTTGGGATGGGAAAACCATCCAAACAAAGTCGGGGCAACATTCTACAAGCCAGTCCTTTAGTAAGTCCCGCTCAGATCCGGAAGTAACGAAATTGTCAAGAGCTTGACTATAAAACATTACTAGCTCAAGTCAGTTTTCAGTAAAAGCCTCCTTGTTCCTAGGGTCACTAAATTTAGCACCAATGATTGCAACTAATTAATACACACACAGGTCTTATGAGAAATTTAGTTACTAGGGTAGAGGATGCACATTTGAGTCACTGAGTAAGAAATATACCAGTAGTCCTGAGCTTAGTCTGGCTTGCAGACAACTCATATTTGGCTTCTAATATGCTGTTGCCCTCACTTTGAAATGATTGAGCTGAAATCTTACAACAAATTCCTTATCATGATCACCTTCACTTCCTCCACATGCAGCTTTTAAATCACTGGAAAGGCTTCAAGCCTTTTACTGCACTAACATAAGACTAGTTAGGAACCACACTGGTTCCGACTTACCTACAAATCTGATTTAGACACACACGTACGAACATTAGGTCTCATTTGCACCTGGGGACTCCCTGTGCAGAATACCAAAGGCGCTTTGATATTGCTCAAAAGCACACCTCCTCTCCTTGTTCTAAAAAAATCTCAAGTGAGCGAAAGCAGTCTCGAGAAGTTTTTGAAGCTCATGACAACCTAATGAAACCCCTACACCCAACAAAACCCCTGCAGAGAGACACAACAGTTGACCCTTACAACACAGCCCCCCTACTGTAGTCATTGTCATCAGATTGACTCCAATTTACGGCAACCCATGTGTTCCAGAACAGAGCTGCTCTGGGTTTTCTTGGCAGTAAGCGTCATAGAAATGACTTTCCAGGCTTTTCTCCTGTGGTGGCTTTAAACCCTCTAACTCGGGATGAGTTGATAAGCATACACTGTTTGTGCCAACCATAACAGATATCAAAAGGCGGAAGCCTCATTCCCTCTTCTCCCACCTAAGAGAGTCTGCAGGTTATTAATCTAGCTGAATTTACAACTAGAGGACTCCCTATGAGGCACTTGCATACCCTATGGAGTGGGGGATTGTCATGTTTCTGTAGGACACTCTAATTGATGGTTCAAGTGGCTTCCATGATCCTGCCACCCGATTTTCTTGATTTGGGCTAATCCCCTACCCTCAGTGGGGGCGGGAAACCCTGGTTGGCACTGATGACTAAGCCTTGAACTAACAGAAAGGTTGTCAGTTTACACCCACCAAGAAACAGTTCAGAAGAAAGGCCTGGAAACCTGCTTCCAGTGGTCCCAGTCTGGGAAACCCTACAGATGGCCATTCCACTCTGAAGCACATGAACGGGTGGCTCTCTTGTTTGTGTGTGTGCTTCCTTTATTAATGTGGACAGGTCTTGGTCCTAGCTTCTAACCAAAAGAAGAGGGCAGAGGAGATAGGAAGCTATGCCTGTGGATTTGTGATCGTACATAAAATGTTCTCTTGCCAGCAGACTCATGGGAGAATCTTTTGGGGGGGCATCCTTGCTGGCTGGGGAGAAGCAGACTGCCAACTTGAGGTGGGGGGGGCGCCTGGGGAGAAGGGCATGTGGCCAGAAGCTAAGTGCCCCTTCTAAGAGCTGAGAAACACCTACTAAGAACCAAGGGCAACTTCTGGCCAGGAACCAGCCAGAAGTCGCTGTCTGCCATCTCACGGCTACTGAATTCTTCCATTGAATTTGGTTAGTTTAGAGGCTCATCAAACCTAGGTTAGAACCAAATTCTGGCTGACACTTTAGGTCCTACCTAACCACATGGCCCAAAGATAATAAATATGTGCTGCCTTAAGTCATGGAATTTGTGGTACAATGTTATGGAATAGAAAACTAACACCAAACCCAGGACAATAGGACTTCAGGTGATGGAGAAAGCCAACCACATCTGCTGCAGACTGTGCTGGCTATAGAACGTTGTCTGCCCCACAATTCCTCATCCTCAAAATCTTCCTGATGTGATGACTGAGTAACTCTGGCCTCCGTGTTTTGGACTTTTGTCTTGGAGTTCTTCCTTCCCTATCAGAGACACTGTCACTTTTTCCAAGTAAGGAGAAACCATCCAATGCCATGAAACAAAATGTATTCCACCGTTTCCAAATGGCCTGATGGAATTCGCCATCAAAGTGAAGTGCTTTGCTTCCCCATTCAGACACATCATTCTCATTACCTCTATCTCCATTGACATAGCACTCACTGCTCATGTCTCACCTGCTCTAAGCTGTATCATTCTCTTGAGACTCTATGATGGAGAGGATTCTGCAAAGGAATACCCAAGATGGCTTTTTATAAATTTTCTGCTGCCTTTATAAGTGGCTTTTTAAAAATGTAACTGTAAAATCATTAACAATAGCTTCATTACAGATATAGAGAAAAGATATAGCATTGGCATATATATTGTATGTCCCTTTTATCCAAAGTACCTTTGTAAGTGATAAATGTGGTTGGAGTTTAGGCTCAAAAAATACTGGAAATAGAGAAAGAAATCTATAAATATGTTATCTCTTACTCTGCAAGTAAAATAGCACATTTTGAATTTTAATTGAGAGAGACCATTGTAGAGGCAGGTTGGTGGTGAGGGAGTGCAGGGAAATAGGATTCAGAGGATGGGGATGGAAATAAAAATTTGTGAAAAGTGGAATTTTGATGGCGCGTGTATTTTTGAATCAGCACAATTCCTCACTGAAATAAAATTCACAACACGCTAATACATCTGCTTAATTAACTTGTGACTAAAATGTGCTTTTCTCATTAGCAAAGAAGCATAGCAATTCCATTAACATAGCCATATCACCAATGTGTGTGAAAACCTTTAACAGAGCCTGAGCAAGCATGGGATCTTGTGATCAAACACCAAGGTTTCAGATGATGTCAGCTGCAAGCTCATCAGCACTTACATGCTCCAAGTTAACTGAAGGTACATTTTGAGTATACAAAATAGTTACAATGAAAGCCCCATGAAAAATGAGGCTTGTTATTGTTGTTAGCAGTTCCGTCCCATAGTGCCATTCTCGCTACTGTTACTATGTTTGAGTTCATTATTGCAGCTACTGTGTCAATCGACCTCCCCTCGGGGCTTCCTATTTTTTATTGTCCCTCTGTTTTACCAAACATCATGTTCTTCTCCACAGAAGGGTCTCTCCAGACAGCATGTCCAAATTTGGTAAAACAAGTCTCCCTTTACCTGCCTCTAAGGAGCACCCAGGCCATACTTCTTCCAAGACAGATTTATTTTCCCCTTTGACAGTCCATGGTACTTTCAATATTCCTCACCAGATCATATTACGGTGTGGTGAACAATAGAGGCCAATGTGGACCCTTCTGCAAGTTGGATTCCTAAAGCAATGCACAAAATATAAGAAATAATTGTTGTTATTAAGTGCTAGCAGGGCAGTTTCAATTCATAGTGACCTTCTGCACAACAGAACAAGGTCACTGCCTGGACCTGCACCAATCCCATAGCTGTTCTTATGTTTGAGCCCATCATTGTCCATCAAGATGGATGGACAATTGTTGGGATCTTCCTCTTTTTCACTGCCCCACCACCACCACTACCACCACCACCACTTTACCAAGCATGAAGTCTTCTCCAGGGACTGGTCTCTCCTGACAACATGGCCCAAGTACTGAGACTAAGTCTCCCATTTTCGCCTCTAAAGAGAATTTTGGCTATATTTCTTCAAAGACAGATTTGTTTGTTCTTTGGACAGTCCATATTATCTTTGGTATTCTTCACGCGCACCATAATTCAAATAGATCAATTCTTCTTTGCTCATCCTTCCTTGTTCAATGCTCAACTTTCACATTCATATGAGGCAACTGAAAATAGCCTGGCTTGGGTCAAAGCCAACATGCTCAAAGTAACATGCTCGCTGTTCAGCCCTTTTAAGAGGTCTTGTGCAGCAGAGTTAGCCGATGCAATGAGTTGTTTGATGTCTTCACTGCTCCTTCTCTGAGCATTAATTGTGGATCCAAACAAAATTAAATCCTTGACAAGTTGAATCTTTTTTCTGTTTAGCATGATGTTACCTGTTGGTCCCATTTTGACCAACAGGTAACAGTGCTGGGCCACTGAGGAAGTTGTTATCTAAAGCTATCTCTTGTTAGCTCTTTTGTGTGGAAGGGCATGGGAGGTAAGGGAATGTTGACTCTGGTGTCCAAGTTTAGGTGCATAAGAAGAAGAAATGAACCAAAAAGTATCATAAACAGTGATGTTGTTGTTAGATGTCACCAAGTCAGTCTCAATTCATAAAAACCTCTGCACAACAGGACAAAATACCGCATGGTCCTCTGCCCTCCTCACCTTCCATGCATTCTGTCCTCGGTATTTGACAATATTTCATGGCTCTGCATATGGTTTCTACATTACTTCCTCCAAAGTAGGCAGCCAATTGCTTCTTCGTTGTCTGTTCTTAGACTGGCAGCTCCACTGAAACCTGCTCACTTTAGGTGATCCTGCTGGCATTTGAAGCACCACTGACACAACTTCCAGCATCACTGCCACACACAAGCCACAACAGTATGACAAACTGACAGACAAGTGATGGTTACATCCATTAGGTGGTGGTGGTAATAATAGCTAACATGTGTGTGGTTGTGGTGTGTTTATTTTACCTCACTGCCTTCATCTTTTGGAGGACAGAATGATGCTTCAATCATTTGTCCCTGAACAGGTTAACGCTTGCACCTTAAGAAGAATTCAATCTTTTACATTATACAATGCTTCACCATTTTCTAATTTGTCCTGTGAGAATATTGCTACTTAGCTTCTCCTCAAATTCACAAATGCCTCCCCAAACCCCCTGCATCAAACAGAAAATGGCCAAAAGGAGAGAACTTTCTTAGACTGTCTAGAATGTTGGAATAGAAGCACAGAGTGTTGGGTACTTCATTAGTATTACTTCATTTTTTAATAAAAAAAGAGAAAACAGTTATAAAAAGAAAAATGACAATTAACTTACTACTTTAAAATTTGCCTCCTCAAAGACAAGCGACTAAAAATTTTCAATTTTTGTCTGTGGAAGCCCATAGAACCAGGATCTAGTAATAAAAATAACAAAGAAGAAAATAAAAATAATAAAAACAAGCTATAGTTAAAAATGAAAGAACTGTTATCATTGAGACAATTCCAGTCCTACAGTAAGCTTGGGCTCAGGTTCAGGAAAATCAAGTGATAGACTAGTGAAAGTGCGAGGATAAAGGAAGTTAACAGGTAAACTTTTGAAGCTAATAAGCCAAATGATCCAAACATGAGCCCAAAGGGAAAAAAACTTATGTCAGTCAAAAAACGATAGATACGCCTGCAGGAATGGCAACCTTGTTCATTGGGAAAGTATTGCCTTGGGCGGCAAGCAGATCATCATTGCAGCAGTCACTCCTGCCTGGTAAGCGAGTCACCTTGCTGTCCTTACATGCAAAATGAAGAGACCGCCTGAGTTCAGTATTTCTCTGAGGGTTCACAGTAAAACATGTACAGCAGCAGTCATGTTTCCATGATCTCCAACACAATTTTGCTTGCATGGGATCTTGATTTCGTTTGATAATTTCCTGGCTATCTGATTTGAAGAGATCCATATGCATGTCCATTCTAAAGAAAGGCGATTTGATGGAATGTGGAAATTGTCACACAATATTCCCACGTTGCTGGTGAGGATAGTGGAATCCGAAGACGTCAACTTAGCCACAGTACCAGAGCCAAGGTCGGAAACGAAGTGCTCCAAGGTGCAGCCGGCACTGGGGGCTCGGGACTGGAGTGCTAAACAAATGGTGGACACTTGGGGTTGGCCCACAGGAAGAAGAGGAGACTGCCAGCACCCATAAAAATGGACAGTCTCAGAAACCTGCTATGTAGGACCACTGTGAGTGGGGATGGACTCAATGACTGTAGGTTTGGTTTGGGGTAAGTCTAAAGCCAATGCTTGTGTTCTTAACCGCTCTATAACAATCTATCTCTCAAGACCTCAAAAATAAAATCAGTAACAACTGACTTTGCCTGGATGAAAAACGATGTTAAGCATCCTGCTTGAATGAACTTATTTTGCCTTTCAAACACTCACATGAAACAAAGTCTAGCACAGTCACTACAACATGCCTCACTGTACATTACACCATGGACACCAATGTGGAGTGTTCAACTACCCCTTCCCCAAAACATTGCCTGGCACAATCCATATAAGGGAAAAATTATTATTAACCCAATTATGTCCATCTGACTTCAAGCACGAAGCCAGGAATGATCTTGAGCAACACAGCTAGCCTTAGAAATAAATTTACTTTTGGGGCCGTTTTATTGTGATGCAACATCTTCTACATTCTTACTCTCTGTAAGCCATCTCTGAGACGAGACCCGTTTGCCTTTTTATTTCCATAAAATAAGTACAACTGTTTGGTTAGGGCTGTTTCCTGCCACTGCTTGAAAAATAAAATCTCTCGGCTTCTGTTCAATGTATTGAACTCTCTAACCAGGGCATCGAGGGAGACCCCATACTTTCCCCAATCTCCATCATTTGTGTTAAAAATTAGGGCAGGGTTGTGAAAACCTGCTGCAGAGGAGGCGAATAGAGACTAAAAGGAGAGACACTCGGCTTGGTTCACCCAGAAAATGTCATTTTTAACGTTCAGTCTGGTGTTAGTGCTACCACTGCAGGGTGACAAGTACACCTTTCAGGGTCAATTTCAGAAAGGGGGCTTTTTCCCAAGTGATCTGAGGTGGATGTGGGGGAGGGTGGGTACTAAAGGGGGGAGGGGTGTGTACTCACCCAGCAAGTGGTCTCAGGAGCGCAAATGCCACTTCACACAGGGCAGATTGTCTCAGCTCTCTTTGCTGAGAAGAACCCAGTGTCCCTTCTGATGCAATGGGTCAAAGGGCTACCACAATCTGAGCAATTTGCAGACCTCTGCGTGTGTGCAAAAATAAGTAGAGAGCCCAGACACAGACGGATCTGTGACCTAGGATAGCAGCCTACAAAATTCTCGGCAGCGCAATGGCCAACTTTTCTGGGCACCATGTGGAATACAGTGAGTCACGCGGCAGAAAACCAAAAGGTTGGAGGGTGGAAGTGCAGGACACCCAAAGAAGCCTCAGCAGAAAGGCCAGGCAACCTGCTTCTGAAAGTCAACCATTGACAACCCCGCAGATGAGTGCCAACTCCCAGTCTCCTGTGGCACACCAGAGGCCCCCCAATGCGTCCAAATCCATTGTTAGTGACAGCTGGCTCCCCTTACTTCCCTGTGCCTGCCAAACATTTTAAAAAGCTGCTTTGAAGATAATGCACATGAGTCTCCCAAGAGTGTTTTAAATACTAGCGCTCAAGGCCCGCCCCTAAATGATTTGGATTTTATTTGCATGGCAATCCCTCCCCATGTAATTCTGATTAATTCAGTGGTGGGCCAGTGCTGCGATGCCCTGCTCAGTGCCTCCCGGATACTGTCTGGAAATGCATCTGAGCAGGTCAGAGGAATTGGTTGTGGAGGAAGCTTGAATCACACATTTCCTCTGGGCGTTCCTACCTGAAATTCATCCTGGAAAGCCATAGGGGAATGACCCTATACCCCTCCAGGCCCTTCAATTCTTAAATAACATCCCACTCTTCCACTGTACATCCTGATATTTCCTTTAGACTATTTTGGATTTTAACAAAATGTCATCTAATCTTTTCCCCACCCGTTCCCCAATTCATAGTATTGAGCTTCACATTTTGATACTTTTGCTTAATAAAGGTTTCTATGATTTAGCAGCAATACTTTTGCCATAAATAAATATATATCCCAATTTTCTGAAAATAGAATGCTTCTATGAAGGTACCATGATGTAATGTGAAGAATACTAGTCATTAATTTATAGTAATTAGCATATAGAAAAAAATGTTTTGTGTGTTCCCAGAAAAATACTAAATCATGCCAAATAACACATGAATTTCAACATAATATTAGCACATAGTTCTCTTTTTTTTATTTTAATACTTTTATTGGGGGCTCTTACATCTTATCACAATCCTTACACTCCTCCAATGTGTTAAGCACAATCGCACCTATGCCACATCATCATTTTATTTTAATTTATTAAATCCCTTTATTGGGGGCTCATACAACTCTAAGCACAATATATACATACATACTTTGTGTCAGTATTTACATCTTTTTTTGAGGAGGGGCTCATACAACTCATATATCCATTGTGTCATGCACATTTGTACATTTATTGCCATCATCATTCTTAAAACATTTGCTTTCTACTTGGACCCTTGATATCAGTTCTTCATTTTCCCCTCTCTCCCAACTCCTCCTCCCTCGTGAACCTTTGATAATTTATAAATTATTGTTATGTTGTCATATCTTACACTGTCCAATGTTTCCCTTCACCCACTTTTCTGTTGTCCATCCCCCAGGGAAGGGGTTATATGTAGGTCCTTGTAATCCGGTCCCCATTTCTACCTCACCCTCCCATCACCTTCCTGATATCTCCACTCTCAACACTGAAGGATTCACCTGTCCTGGATTCCCTGTGTTTCCAGTTCCTATCTGTGCCAGTGTATCTGGTCTAGCTGGATTTGTAAGGGAGACCTGGGATCGTGATAGTGGGCGGGGAAGAGAAAGTTGCATGTTTCCTCATTGCTACACTGCACTCTGACTGGCTCGTCAACTCCCCGTGACTAGCATCGTTTTCATGAGCACAGTTCAGAGGTATGGCAGCTTGCTCAGAGAAGCTGGGTGCAGTCTCCGGGACGGGAGTTTGGCAGTGCCACTCTAGCTGCTCAGGATATGCTTAGAGCATTGATGGCAAGGGAGGTGTCCTCAGCACAGGCTAGCTGGTCTTATTTTTCATTATCAAAGTCAGCCTGAAAACCAGACATAAGCCCTGGTACTACAGTGGTTTAGTACTAGCTCAACCACTAGCCTACAGGTCTGAGGTTCTAACTCATCAGCTGCTGCACCAGAGAAAGAGCCAGCAGTCTGCTCCTCTAGAAATGTGCAGCATTGGAACCTGTAAGGCCGTTCTTTTCTGTCCTCCAGGATCACTCAGAATGGACTCCACTGCAATGGCTTTGGTCTAAGGCTTGAAATCACCACGGGGCAACTGCTGGACAATTAAAAACCTGTCTAGGGCAACTTCTCTGAAGAGTCAGTTATCTCTCAATGAAGAGAACACAGAGACACAACAAAGGTGGTACAGAAATTAGCACTTTCCACTTTCCAAAGACTTTATGCATCTTGAAGGAGACATGGCACATCTGCTTTTCATGGAGCCAGAAGAGATCAAAGTGCTCTTGAGCATGGTGATAGAAGGCAGTATTGTGTCAAGAGCCCTAAACATGTCAGATCCTGACTTCCCAGACATCACACGCTTTCTGGGAGCCTTTAAAGGACATTAATCTTGATGTGCCAGTCAAGATGGAAGAGGAGATTAAGCCACTTTAAAATTGAGGCCTGACTGACTTTTATTATCAGCCTTGTCCTAGGTGAGTACTCTACCATTGTGGAGATTCGTTGTGTTGCTACTCTCCTAAGATATGACCGTATCACAGATAGTAATCATTCCAATAGACAGATGCTCAGAGGGCACTCAGGGTTCCTGCATAAAGAAAGTGCCTTGTAAATGTGAAATATCCTCACCATTCTAAGTGAGCCCTAACCCTGGACAACATCATAAACCTAATAGTGGGAGTTAAACCACCATCGTCCTAAAGTATTCTAGTTGATGTGTTTTTACCCGCGCTTAAAAGAGCAATGGCCTATCATTGTCAGGACATCTATCTAAACTGTGTCTTTCAGATGAATAAAAATACAAAGTGCACTAAGCCTACTTTATCCCCACCAAGCCATAGATTTTAAGTTATGATCCTTAGAACAAAATTCTATCAAAATTATTTTATACCATTCAAGAGTACTGGAATAGCAACCTGTTATTTTTTTTAATTTTTAAATCGTTTTATTGGGGGCTCATACATCGTTTTCACAATATATAAATAAGCATAGTGTGTCAAGCACCCTCACATGTTCAGTTCTATTATTGTTCTCCAATCGTCTGTCTTTTCCCTTAAGCCCCTAGTATCGGTTTTTCCATTCCTTCCCCTCTTCCCCTGGTCTCTCCTCCCCACCAAACCTCAATACTTTATACACTGTTATTGTTCTGTCATATCTTACACTGCCCAACCTCACCCCCAACCCACTCCCTTGATTCCCTTCCTTCAAATAGGAGCTTGTGTGGATATCCTTGCCGTTGGTTCCATCTCTCTACCGCACCTTCTCTCCACCCTTCCAGTATCTCCAATTTAACCATTGCCCAAAGGGGTCCAACCATCCTGATTTCCCCATATCTGCAGCTCCCCTCTATGCTAGTGTGACTCCTCCAGTCCATCTGGATTTGCAAGGTAGATTTGGGATCATGATGGCTGGGGAGGAGGAAGGCTTCAGGAACTAGAGGAAACTTGTATGCATCATCACTACCCGGCTGCCCCTTAACTGGTCTGTCTCTTCCCCGTGACTCCCCTGTAAAGGGGTGACCAATTACCCACCAGTGGGCCTTAGGTCCCCACCCTGCTCTCCTTTGGCAACCTATTATTTTTTAACCTAATACTTTTCTTTTTATTACTGTTAAGTGTAATACAGTGAAAGCCACTTTTTATTAATAAATAACCAGACATTATTTTATATGGTTTTTATTTCTCTTGGGGGGGCATCACTGCCCTCTGATGGTCGTGGGAGCTGCCCAGCCTTGCTCCCAGAGAGCTGCTGCTGGATTTGAACCGCCAAGTCAAAGGGCCGCAGTCCCACACTTAGCCACTACGCCACTGGGACTCAGCCCTGGTTTTTTATTTCAAAAGGTAAACATTTTCAGGTCGGCAAGGCATTGTGCCTAAAAGAAAGAAGTCGTATACTATCAAAAGGAGTTTGTCTAAATCTTGAAGACTCATCATAAAATCAACAGGATCACAATCCCCAGAAGCAAACACTACACCACACACAGATGACTTCCTAAAAATAGGCACTCTTGGAGAGAGCTGCTGAGCAGCATGAGGGCCAACAAAGTCACAGCAAAGTACTTGCTCCATTGCTTCCTTCCCCAGCTTCCAAGCCAAGAGCACAGTGGTAGAACTTTGTTGAGAGGTTCATGGACTTTCAGACACCGATGAGAAAACATTAGAGAAGTGCATGACAAAATTCCAGCCAGTGATGTACAAGGGTTTCAAAGAGTGGAAATGTGATTATAGGAATAGAGATCCTGCTGCCGAGGCAGGCCGTGAGCTTTCACATAAGCTTCTTGCCGTTGCATCTCGTCTATAGCTCATACGGTGCGCTGCACAATGTTACTTGTCTTTCCTTACACATGGACTCCTCTCAACTCACACACACACACACACACACCATTTTCAGACTAAATGCCATAACCATGTATATGCTTGTATGCATGAAGATCAATACATACAAAATGATCAGCACCATCTTGTCCTAAGAAGACATCAAAGACAGTGTTGTGATTCCATGTGCATGTTTTCTATAAGAAAGAGGACAGAGTGAAGAACTCTTGGGGACAGACAAAAACAACCAGTCAACTAAGTCACATACAAACTGTGGTGTCTACTGGTAGCATAGAAAATGGCAGCTGGAGCAACCACTCAAACTGGATATTCCACTTTTTAGAATCCCATTCGCTTCTGAGGCAGTATAGTATTCTGGTGAAGAAAATGCATTTGGGAATCTGAGTTGATTCTCAAATGTAGATATGAGGTCAAGCTCTTACAAATAGGACCTGTGCCAGCATGAGAAAGACACTCCCTCCTCAGTCTAAAACTACGCATTTGATAAAATGGGGTAATGAGTCAAATCTGTCTCATAGGAATGAGGCAATTCAAGGCAAGCACTTGACAGGGTGACATAATGTAATACTTAGTGCTCTATGAACTTAGCTGTAGCTGCAATTACTAATATCACCATCAAGTGGTTCAATGCCAAGTTAAATAAATACTCTTCTTAAAATCCACAAGTCTTCAGGGGGAATTCCAGAAATTCATACTCCTCCTTTAAGGTTCAGCTCAAGCATCCTTATCCTGAATATTACTTTATCATAGCACTTAACATAGCATACTGTGATTACAAATTTGTCAGTCAGTCTCCAGGCTAGACCTGACAAAGAGGCAGTGACATAAGACTTCAATCCAGCCACATGGTAAATTCTCAAAAATATTGTTAAAATAATGAAATTGGCTACTTTAATGGAAATTTTATTTATGGTATCTTTATTGTTCTTTATTAAGTTATTGCTTATTTGCAAGAAAACTTTTAGGTTAAATTGTCCTTACCTTTCTCAAAATAATTAAAATTTCTTGTTATTCATAATTTTTCCATCTGGCTCACTTAGGTGTTTACGATAAAAAATCCTATTATCTGGATAGAATGATAAACTTGCAAAATGAAAACTCTCATTCTAAAACTTTCATACCTCTTATTTCTTTTTTGTAATCCATTTCATGACCCCAACATTCAAGAATATGGTCAAATAATAGCAGTTATATCAAATATCCCATTTTATGTCTGATTTCAAGATAGCCATTCTTATTTTACCACTGAATATGATGTTGACTGTTGGCCTCAAATGGTCAATTCATTCAAAGACAAAACTTTCCAAAACTAAAAGAAGAACAAATTCCTTTAGAACAAAATTTAAATGAGAATATATACAAGGCGAATCAAGTAAAGGTAGCCTGGGAAACAAAAGGATAATAGTATATGAGACAATGTAGACACATACTATTATGTACCTTAGGTGGTTTGCATATTAATATAAGCTTATGAGTTCCAAGCTGGACTTCAGAGTAATAAATTTCTCAAAATGAGAGATTATTATGGGAGCACTGCTCCTTGGAGGTATAGAAGGCCAAGTCAGTTTTATTCTACTTTCATGACTAGGCCAGGTAAAAAGGAGTCTTGTGTTGTATTACTAAATTCCCGTTCTCATGCTTTAGTCACCTGTGTGTCATATTCATAAAAGGTATGCAGAAGAAAAAGACAATTGGCTGTAATTGGTTCCATGACCTGTGTGTACCAAAATCCCTGGATGCTCAAGATCTGTATATAAAATGGCCGGCATTTGCATATAACCTATGCACATCCTCCCATAGACTTTAAATCAACTCTAGATTTCTTATAATACCTAATGCAATGTAAATGCTCTATAAATATTGGTGCCCACTCTCTCTTAGTCCCTAAAAAATTGCTTTAACCATTTCACTGCACGCCCTGCCACCCCAATAGTTTTGACCTGCACTAGGCAGAGCCCTCAAAGGCAGAGGGCCAACTGCATCTCCACAGTCTTCCTTCTATTTCCCTGGGCCATCCTGATCCTCCCTGTAACTTTCCACTTCCCAGTTCTCACTTCCTATATTCTCTTGGCTTTCTAGTATATGTCTTTTAATAACTTTATTATATAAGTATCTAGATAGTTAAGGTGCTTATTTATGTTTAGATCATTTAAGCAAGGACATATCAAATAAGATGAAGTATTAAATATAGACTTAAAGAAAAACAAAGATGAAGACATATATGACAGTTAGAATTGGGGCATCTAAATGCAACAGACATATCTTTAATTATATTAGAAATTCAGCTGAGAATAAAATCACCCTCAAGTTTTGAAACAGACCTTGATTTATTTGCCATAAAAATTCAAGTGGGTAAAGTGGGTCTGTTTCACACAAACTTCAGAGGCCCAAGCCACTTTATCTTTCTTGAGGTTCTATTATCCCTAAAACAGAATACATATACCCAGTTCATCATAGCATGTCAGTGTATATGCATTCCAATAACACACATCAGACTCCACTTTATTCCACTGGCCAGAAGATACTCGCATGACTGCCCTTCGTTTCAAGGCAATCGAGGTATCATAGTGTTTGCCTCTGCAACAATGCACTCAGCTAAAATGTCTAACTATGTATTAAAACAGAAGGGCAGATATAATGAACAACTGATATGTATACTTCGTTGTAGTGGGCATCAATATATTTGACTCATCATTCCACAAATTGATGTAAAAAGTAAGACCGGAGTAGTTGCCAAATCCAGTGTATACACGTGTATGTACACTGTACACAAGACAGAAAATGACTTAGCTTTCTTGTATGTGCTCAACTTTCAAGTTTGATTTTGGAAGACCAAGCTAGGATTTCTTACAAGTACTATATGTTCTGACACTGTAATTATCAGGAAGCACTTCCCTTTTTCTTTACTCATGAGCAACAATTTTGCTGGAAATAAAATTCAGAGGCCACAATTTCCCCCCCAAATACTCTTTAAATGTCACCAGTTGTGTTCTGAAAAGGAAATGTCATGGTAACCTCATGTGTGTTCCTTCCAGGCTCGGTGCTTGAATAGATACAAAACTTGGAATGTTTTTACAGGAAGGAATCTTAAGTATTTATCTTTTTCTTATTTTATTATACATGGATTATGATGAAATTTCATTCCCAGACTAACATCTAGATCACAAAGGTGTCTTGTTATTCCTTTGACTATTACTCCCTATCTATGTTTTTTGTCGTTTTCTTCAAAAATTCTTATTATTAGCCATGGTTTGAATTTCTAGACCTATTTCTTATCTTTTTTCATGTTTGCCTTTATTCTTTTATTTCCCATTATGACAGTATTTCTCTAACACATAAAGGTTTTCACTAGATGGAAACTTTTCTGTTATTTAATGAAAGGTTATTTTTAATTATAATCATGTACCATATATATCTCAACTTGTAGCATTAAAAATAGTATGACTAGTTAAAGTAAACCATTTGGTTTTAAGAAAATATTAGGGAATATATTTGGTTGAAGGTTTAAAGGTGATCTCAGTGCAATAGTTTGAGGGGTGGGAAATGTTCATACTTGGCTCTAGAAATTTAGAATTCCATGGAGAACTTGAACCACTGTTTCACACCTGCCTTCTTAATTTCCTATCAAATCCTGTAAGTTACTGTTATCCATTTCAAACCATACATATGATCTTAGAAGAGCATACTGTTCCAACCAGACATGTTTTATTTATTAAGCTAATTTTTATAGTTTTTAGAAAATTTCAAGTAATATTTTGGCATATGGTTTAAAGATCATCTCAAGGAAATCATTTCGAGGGTTTATCAGACTCCATGGCTTCAGTAAATCTGAATTTCATAAGAATTTGAAATTCTAGTTTGCATTTTTCCCTATTCATCATAATTCTGTAGCAGGGCATAGTCTGGTTTACTTTAACAGATAACGAATACCTAACTTGAACACTCCTCTTTCAATATCTATTTACATGGGATAATAGCAACTCAAAAATTTAAATTGATACTTAGGGGGCAATGTTTATGTGTTCATGGGGTGGAAATACTCAGGAAAAAATGTGGAAAAGGAGGCACAGCTCAGAGAAAGTAATCAATATCATTATATTTTACATATAGAAAATGTTGAATTGGTGCAAGTTTTGATGTGTATATTCTCAACAACAAAATGAATACATTAAAGAGAACTAGTTTTGTTTTATGTAATGCTAGTTAATTGGCCTGAATTTCACTTCATCTGTTCTAAAATACCTCCTCTGCTTTCATCCTTATTTCTAGGAGAGTTTGGGGCTTTTTCCCTTCATCCAGTGTTATAGGATAAGAAGAGGCTCAGTTTGTACTTACTTGAAGCGTTATTATGAATGTATTTTCATTGCTGAATTTTTCATTCCTTTAAGTTTGGAGATAATGCACCAACCCAATGACCAAGTAATATATGCCAGCATCTCCTATATCTCAATAAAAGTGCATTTGTCACCTATTTGGGGGGGAGGGGCGGAGAGACATAACATAGCCTCTCTCCATATGGCGTTTATGATCTAGCAGCAATGAGGGCAAAGGAGGGTCAATCATACCAAAGAGAAAGCATAGTGTTTGCTCTTGAAAGCATATGTCAGATGACTTAATCTAGGCTAAACATTGTGGAAGCATCTTTCCAGGTTGAAAATCGACCACTGGATGGGCATAAGAAGTCAGAAAGTCCATCTGTAACATAGAATGGAAGGTAGAAAATGACAGTGGGGGAGGTAAAAGAGTCTCAAGAAGACATTTGCATAGAAACCCTGAGAAGGCGGAGCTGGCTTGGCATCCTTGAAGTCCTTCCCTCAGCAAGCTGGAGCAGAGAACATGAAGGACGAAGCAGAAAAAAAATTGCCTAGAATACAAGTCATGTGTGCTAAGAGGAAGAGAGCAGTGACATAACATGAGATTAAGTTAAGGAGGCCCTCCAAATCTGAGATTTTCTAACGTGATCTTACCTTAGTTAAAACTTCCAGTACCAAGCAAGGATGGTTGGATTACAACCCATGTTTTCCCACAAGTATTGTCGGTATCTTAGCCCATTATCTGTGTGTGGAGGGGGTGGGGGTGTATGTATATTAACTGCTCTCACAGGAGAAAGATGAGACGGTGTGCTGTCATGAAAATGCACACCCTTGGATACCTACGGGGCATATTGTACTCTATTCCAGAGCATCGCTATGGGTCAGAGTTGACTCAGTGCCAGTGGATTTTTTAAGTTTGCTCAATGTTATGTTTTATTTTAATTTAACTTTCAGCTTTCCTAGGTCTTTAACTAATATGGAAGTTAAAGTTGCCTACCACCACAATATGCACATTTTACAGAGGATTAAGAGACGCTCTAGACTTTTAACAGTCACGGTAGTTCATCTTCAATGGCTGACAAGGATGAGCAAAAAGAAAGAAGGTGGTCAAATGTCAGTGTTCTCTTTCCAAAAATCACCCGAGGGCACAATGGTGTGACTTATTATGAGTAAAATCAAAGGCATTGTGAACTGAATACACCACATGAGTATCGGACTAATCCTCTCTGTGTCACTGACTGACAGTGGGATGCTGATGGTCTCACTGAACCTCACTATGTCTCCAGTCTCCAAGCTGCAAAACAGGGTTAATAATTTTGACCTACTTCCTAGAGATAGTAGGTGGATTAGCTATAATAACAATAAATTTATTAAAAACATTTATCATGGGAATGTTTTAACCAGAGTTGTAACTTCTCAAAGTAAGAAGCATGAGTTTCTTCTTCTCTAGAATGCCTCAAATGCTTCAGCTATTAATTTATAAAAATGAAAAATACATAGTGACCTTCCCTTTCAAAGATATTCTCTGGACTTACTCTTTTTTTAAATAAAAACTTAACTTTTTTGTTGTAAAAAATGACTTTGATCCTATCTCCCACCCAGTAATTCAATGGATGGGAACTGAGTCAGGAAGATTTAAGAGCGCTGTCCCCAACTTACAAGACTCCACGGGAAAATACTCATTTAGAAGTTTGAGAGTTACCTTGACCTAGAATTTATGCCAGAAACAACAAGGGCATAGAGATAAAAGCACTCTTGCCCACTCATCAAAATAAACCTATCCTAGACAAATTTATTGAATAAATACAGGTCAAATCAATTCAATTGTCTACCCAAATGCCACAGTCTAAATGCTACTGTATAAATGCTACACACCCAAATATTGTTCCTAAAACAGCTGTTTATTATTCTCATAAATTGAAAAACCCTAAAACTCATATCAAGCTCTCATCATAACACTTACTAAATAGTCAACCTTCATTTATACTTTGCAGAAATGGCCATAATCTTATGAAATCTGAAATGCTGATATTCTGGAACAGAGAGCAGGGTAAGGAAACATTAAGAGAATCTAAATCTGTACAACAGATAGCAGTGTATAGCCCTGGCACATTCCAATTTATAAATAACTACAAATAGATTGCTTCTGTAAAATTCAAACAGCTTAAAAAATGGATTTTTCAATAATTCAGCTACCCACTTTCTTTTCAAATTTCAAAAGATCACAACTTCCACTTCATGACTTTGCTACATTTCGTCCATCAGAGGATAAAAGAAAAATCACATTTTACATAAAAAGGATGAGATTTCAGAACAAGAAGGAATCATAAACCCCACCACCAGAGAGGCTGCAAACCGTCTAATTTCATGCCAGAAACAAGCATGCAGAACAAGGCTTCTATCCAGCATATGGTCACATAACATGCATGCAATAGTTTAAAAAGATCCCAATATAACTGTTAAACAGTGTTTCCAAGGTCCCAAAATATCACTATTTTCCATTGCCTCCCCTTTCATTTCAGATAGAGAAAGAACACTACTTATACTAACTTAGTTCTTCCTTCTGGAAATATTCAGAGAAGAACTCAAGCATTTGCATTATGATGTTGGTGAAGAATATTGAAATTACCATAGACTCCCATAAGAATGAACAAACCTGCTTTGGAAGCAGCAGAGGCAGATTGTCCCTTTGAAGTGAGTATGACGAGACTTCATCTCATGTGCTTCAGACATATAGTCAGGAGAGACCATTTCCTGGAAAAGGAAAGTGTACTTGGTAAAGCAGAGTCAGTAAAACAGAGGAAGACCCTCAAAAAAGTAAATTGACACACTGGCTGCAACGCAAGTTCAAAGATAATAATTGTAAGGATGGTTCAGGACTGGGTAGTGTTTCATTCTGCTGTGTAGAAGGTCTCTGGTGGCCCTTAATAACAACATACAGATGAAAGTTTTCTAGAAAAAAATTGAAATCCATAAAAGAAACAGAAAGTGAAATATCTATGTGTGTATGTATATGTGTGTATACCACAAAGTTAAAAGCTATCACACATTTCCAGTTGTTGACAAAGGTCAAATATTTCTTTCAAAGTTTTTTCATTAAATATGTGCTAAAATAAGGTTTTTAAGTTACAGAGTAATAAGTTATATTACTATAAAATGCTGAACTACCAAATCTGGGTATAATCATTGTTTCTGCATAACTAGAGTTAAATTGAGGGGAAGTTTGAATTAGAATAGTATTAATCATGAAATAAAATTATATTCTTGTTATTCAGGCAAGATATCCAAGAATAATGAAAATTTGAAGACAAAAGGAAAGGTTTAGATTAGTTTGAACTACTCATAAAATTTAAAGAAGTGAAGATAAGTCTTTTTAATAAAAATAGAGCAGCCTTTCCACTGATACTCAAACAATACCAGATGGTCTAACATTAGTTCAGACCTATCTTCTACATACATTTCAGAGAAGTTTTACATTCATTGGGCCATTTCAAATAATATAAATGAATATAGGTAGTCAAGTCAGAAAGTAGATCAGAAAATTTCCAGGACTAATATTAAATGTGAAATTAGCATAACACTAGATGGTCTCTATGCTTCAGAATTTTCATTCCGCCCTCAGAATACCTAACTCGTGTTCCTTCCGAGGCCCCACTATAAGATTCATCAGAAACATGTATCCAGAAGGAAGAACATTTTAGCTTTCCTAGGGCAATGTTTGAATATAGTTCTTCACTACATAAGATAACTGTGAAAGTGTGTTAGCAAATATGATGAAATGCTAACTAGAACAGTATGACTCTTTTTTTCAATTCAGAATGAACATAAAATAAGCAGTATAGGTGCTGGAACATAGAAAGTTCTTAAGTTAGACTATATGAATCTACAGAGAAATGTAGATTATGTGCTATTTCCCTTATGTCTACTACATTAAGTACACTATTAATCTGGTTAGAAATATAAATCCATTGGTCACTAACAAGCTGTCCAAAACCATTGACAATATTAAATAAGTACCAACTCGATAGTAAAAATATTTCCTAATTTTTTATTTCAATTTCTAATATGAAATAGGAAAATATGCTACTCAGGAAAATTACAATCTTTGTCTCCTTCTGTCCTGTTCAATATGAAAGATTCATTTTCAAGTAACATATTAAATAATTTTCTTTTTAAATGTTATATTTTGCCAATTATTTACACTAAATATTAAATTACAAAAGACACACATGCTTAACTGAAACAAGAAACACAGGGGGTGATGGTATAGTGAAGGGTGTGCCTAACCTAAGCTATCGTACTTTCAATCATCTTAGGTGCGTATAAAAGTTGGGCAATAAACAATGAAGACCATAAAAGAATCCACGTGATGGCAAAGAATATCCAAAGTACCAAAGATTTCCAAAAGAACAAAGAAATCTTCCTTGGAAGAAGTACAGCCAGAATGCACCTTACAAGTCAACATGGCAAGACTTCCTCTTGAGCATTCTGAACAAGTTACCAGGTAAAGAAGAAAGTCTGTGAAAAAGAGGAAGGATGCTCCGTGAGATGGACTGACCCAGTGGCTACAACAATGGGGTTAAGCATAACAATAGTAAGGATGTCACAAGACCGTAAAGTTGTGCATAAGGCCATACTAAATCAGAACCAACTCCACAGCACCTAACCACACCACCACGATTTTACTACTGGGAAATTTCCTATTGAGAACTTTTTCTTGAAACTGGATAAATTAATTTACCAGAGCATGTTTTTCTGCTGTCTGTTAAAGAACTTTCCTCCTATATCTTCCTAGTATAAATTAATTAGAAGTATTTGTATCTAATTCACTTATGTGTTTATATATTTTAAAAAAATAAGAAGGGAGGGGGGAAATGAGGAGCTAATACCAAGGCCTCAAGTAGAAAGAAAATGTTTTGAAAATGATGATGGCAACAAATATACAAATGTGCTTAGCACAATGGATGGATAGATTGTGATAAGAGTTGTATGAGCCCCCCAAAAAATGATTTGTTAAAGCAAAAACAAAAAAAAAATAAGAAGGGTAACATGTGCCCCCTAACTCCATTCTTTTTTTTCCTAACTCCATTCTTTTTTTTTAGGGGACATCACTGTCCTGGTGGGAGTAGGGGGCCAGTCTTGCTCCTGGAGAGCTGCTGCTGGATTTGAAACACCAACCCAAAGGGCCACAGTCCTGCACACAACCACTACACCACCAGGGCTCATCCCTCTAATGCCATTCTTTACAGTTAAATATCTGATTTGGTATTTGGGGTTCAGTGTGTAAATGAAACATAAACTATTAAAATGGACTAGGAACTATGAAAATGTATATTACACATTTTCAAAAAAACTAATATGTTTTGAAGATCAGATCTAAATGGATGTTTTCTAAAACTTGATCCAAATGCTCTTATTTCAGTAATTGACATATTAGTAACAGTGTTCAACAGTTGTGATTTGAATTGCTTCCTGTAGAACCTTCCTTTGAAGTCATAATTCTTAAAATAGAGTGAAACATGAAATTTAACAGAATGTTAGTTCATTAATATTGAGACTACTCTGAATATTTGCCTTTGCTGGTGACTAGGAAGAGGTCAGGGAAGTACAAGAGGGGAAACTTTTAAATGTGAGTATTTCAACCATACTAATTTTATAAGTGCACAATATCTGAATCATCTTCTGCAGCTCAGATAGTCTATTCACATGCCTATATAACTAAATTTAGATCAGAGTCCCTATTTCCAAAGCAATTCATATATCAACAAAAACTACATGAATAGCCCAGTACATTCAGATAAATTATATCCTAAGACCTCTTGACTCTTTTCTCTTACATTTCTTCAACATAAGTACTCAAATATATCAACTTCATAATGTCATGACATAAAATCACTCAAATGTGTTAACTTTATAGGATAGTTTCTAGGTATTTTCAAACGTTCAGAACTCTAAAAGACTTTTGTTTCCTCTTTGTTCGATGTAGTCTACAAACATTGTGAATGTTTTTTAAAACCAAGTTTAGTTTTTCCTGACTATAATCTATTTCCACACCCACTATTTCAATAAATGTCCATTTATGCAAATTAACTATAGGGTGAGCTTGTAGAAAGCATGTTTAACTGACTAAAGGGAAGCAAACATATAAGGGATATAGCACTCTGTAATTGTTTTTTCTATGCAAATGATAGTTGTGTTATCTGCTTATTAAATAGACGCTAATGTTTTACTTCAATAGTTGAGTAACTTAATGCACTTGAAAGAATTATTTTCTTTTCTACACTCTTACTCAGTTAATAAAGAATTTGAAATAGCTAACTCAACTCTCCAGATAGTCCCATAGTTAAAATATTTGAAGATGCCCAGCCTTAAAAGTTAGTCTGTCTGTATGAGTTTGCCTGGTCTTGAAAAAATGATTTTCTAACTTCATCAGAATGAATTATGACTCTGAATATAAAAAAAGTCTTTGTCTTCCTTAGGCATCTTGATAACTTGCAAGTTGTACAGTTCTGGTTCAATATTCTTTTTCTTTCCTCCTCTTCCTGTCACTGTTTCAAAATTAGGTGAATGGCTGGCTAACTCCTTTCATAAATCAAATAACATTCTTCCTGTAGTTTCAATAGAACAAGTCAAGCTTCAGAAACTAGCGCAGATACTTACAGTAGCACAGTTCCAGGGACCCCGAGGAATGAAAAGACTATGAAATTGGTCTATATCAGTCACATCCTCACTCAGCATAATCAAAAGCTCTACTGCAGTTGCAAACAATGGAATGTTTGAATTCTAAATCAGTCCTTCAAGTATCAGAACTAGCACTCTCTCTGGAAGTTTTTCTGACCCAGCAAAATGTCAGTTACTATTGCTTCAAAGTTTCCAGATTGTTACTTCCCAAATTTTTCCAAAGAATACAAAGTCTTCATCGACCAACAGCCTATGGTAAATGCTGAGGCAAAGAAGGTCTCTCTCTTCTATACATACAGTTTCTCTCTTCCTCCTAGGTCTAGCTACTTACATGTAAATTTAATAGCTTATTTCCCAAACTTTTAAACATCCTCTCTGAAACTCACATGTACTTTTAATTCATAGTCATGTCTTAGACAAAATGTCTGGAGTTCTCTACATTTACTTTACCCCTTTACTCTTGACAACCCCCTCCCCTCTCTCCCACCCTCCCAGACACACACAGCTGTCTGTTTATTTTACTGTGGTGGCTTGCCACCAGCTATGGTGCTGGAAGTTATATCATCAGTATTTTATTACTACCAGGGTCGCCTGAGGTTAACAGAATTCAACAGAGCTTCCAGACTAAGAAAAAACTCTACTTCTGAATGATTAGCCTCTGAAAACAAACAAACATTGTTAAGTACAGTGCTGGAAGATGAGTCCCTCAGGTCAGAAGACTCTCAAAACACAATTAAGAACAAGCTGCCCTCTCAAATATAGAGTCAATCACAATGATGTGGAGGGAACAAAGTCCCTGTTTTGTTCATTTCCTAATGAGGCATGACTCAAAATGAGACAAAACAGCTGTAAGCATCTATTCATATCTGGAAGATGTAGTGTAAAAAGCATGGATCTAGAGAAATTAGCTGTCCTCAAATACTAAAAGGGAACATGCAAATGTTGATGCTTTAAACATTAGTGAGTTGAAATGCTCTGGTATTGGTCATTTTTAATCAGAAAACCATATGGTTTATTATGATGGAAATGACGAATTTAAGAGGAATGGTGTTTCATTCATCATCGAAATGAACATTTCAAGATCTGTTTGAAGAGTCATGTAGTCTATGATAGTATAATATCTGTATTATAAAAGGACATTCAGCTATGTGTCAACCACTAGAGACAGGGATGAAGAAATTGAAGAATTATACCAAATTCTTCAGTATAAAATTGTTCAAACATGCAATCAAGTTGCCTTGATAATCATTTGGTGATTAGAATACAAAAGTTGGAAACAAAGAGGAACAAAGAGTGGTTGGAAAATATAACCTTGATAACATAAGTTAAGGTAGAGATCATATTGAGTTTTGCAAATGATTTGACTGAATTTTGCAAGACCAATGACTTCTCTATTAGTATTGATAAATAAGAGAATTTATAAATACCTTTTCAGCAATGCAAATGATGACTATACAAATGGACTTCACCAAATAGAACACATAGAAATCAAATTGACTACATCAGTGGAAAAAGACAATGGAGAATCTCAATTAAAGAAGCCTAATGAGACTTAGGGCTGACTGTAGAGCAGACCATCACTTGCTCATATGCAAGTTCAAGTTGAAGTAAAAAAACTTAGAACAAGTTCACAAGAACCAAAATATGACCTTTACTACCCCACATGAATTTTGACAACATCTCAAAAGCAGATTTGATGCATTGAACACAGAAAAAACTTGAAAAAAGTTGTGAAATGACATAAAGAACATCATACACGAAGAAAGCAAAAAGCCATTTAAAAGACATGAAAGAGGAAAAGATCAAAGCGGATATCAGAAGAGACGCTGAAACTTGCTTTTTTCCATTGATCAGTTAAAGCAAAAGAAAGGCATGATTAAGGGGGAAAATAAACTCAAACCTTGGTATTCTCAATTGTCTCAGATTCATATGAAATTTGGACTTTGACTATGGAATACCAAAAGAGAATCTGTACATTTGAACTATGGCGATGATGAAGAATATTGAAAGTACCATGGACTGCCGCAACAAATAAATCGGCCTTGTGAAAAATACAGTCAGAAAGCGCCTTGGAAGCAAGGATGACAAGATTCTTTCTCAAGTGTTCAGAGCAAGTGGTCAGGAGACACCAGTCCCTGGAGAAGGATATTGAGCTTGGTGAAGTAAAGAGGTTTTGAAACAGAGGAAGGCTCTTGAGGAATGACATTGACACACTGGCTGTGACACTGGGTTCAAGCATAACAATAATTATAAGGATGACACAGAACCTGGTATTGTTTTGATTGTTGCGAATAGGGTTGCGTCAGTCAGAACTGACTTGACAGCATCTAACAACAATAATTTTACTCCCATAATGTTGGCCCCTGCCTCCACTACTTTCTTGAAACAGTACCTGCTAGAACTACCGATGACTCCATATTGCTAAATCCAATGGATATTTCTCAATCTTAATTTGTTTACTATCTCAGCAGAATTTGATTACATCTTCTCATTGAAATGTTCCTTTATTAAACCTCTTAATTGTACTCTCCTAGCTTTCTCTCTTGCAGCTACATAATCTCATACCTGTGGTAGGTCCATCCTGGTTTACCAGACACTGAATGTTGACAAAGAGAAGCATTCTAGGTTTAATTTTTGACAATGATGTTTGGAATATTCCTTATCAAATATGATGAATTTTCCTCCTAAATAGTTTACAAGTCCATCTACTTCTCTCATCTACTTCCGTCATTACCCCTTCTCACTTCTCTCATCTACTTCCGTCATTACGCCTTCTCACTCAAGTTATACTCATCTCTCCTGTGCAATTACAGCAGTCTCCTAACTGTTCTGCTTGTGTAACTCTTTTACTCGCTTTAATATGTTCTCACAATACAGCAAAGGAATATTTTTAAATGTAAATCTGAAGTATCATCCTGCCCTTATACATAAGTTCTTTCCTGTCTCAATTTTGCTTCTAGGATAAAGGCCTTTAAATGGACTCCATGTTCTTTAATAATCTGTATATAAAACCTTCTGCCTAGCCATTTGCATCCTGCACCAATCTCTCCTCCTCCCACTTTACATAATAACGATACAGGTCCTTTTGCAATTTCTTGAACAATCAAATAGCTTTCAACTGTCTTAGCTACATCTGTGTCCCTGATAAAAAAAATTCTCACTGCCAATTTATTCAGTGGAAGAATGATATGAATAATCATTCCTCGGGGAAACTTATTTTCTGTCTTGGCATTATTCTTCAGTTATGTCTTTTTAAATATATGCACTATAATTATTCTCATTGATTAGTGTAATTACATTAATTAGTGTGATAACTGTATTATTAAAAGACTGCCTTCCCTATCCGACTGCAAAGAAAATAGGTACTCAATAAATTCCTGATTAAACAAAAGAATAATAGAAAGACATGCACAGAAAGTGTGCAGGGTTTCACCCTATTTCTCTTGCTCTTATTAGATGCTGTGACATCAATTCAAACCATGGCAACCTCGTGTACAACAGGACAAAATACCATCTGTCTCCATCACTCACAATTGTTACTATATTCAAGCCCATTATTGCAACCACTGAGTCAATCCATCTCATTGAGGAGCGCATCATCTCTTCTACCAAGCAAAATGTCCTTTTCCTCAAGTGGTCTCTCCTGAATGCTAGAAAAGGACATTGTGCTTGGTAAAGTAGGAACTGATCTTTCTTGATGTGGGAAGTGCTGGTGCTGTAGTGGCAAACGTGTTGGGCTGCTAATTGCAAGTCGTTTGAAACCACTAGCTGCTCCTTGAGAGAAAGATAGAACTTTCTATTCTCATAAAGAGTTAGCCTTGGAAACCCACAGAGGCAATTCCACTCTTTCCTTTGGATTTTTATCCATCAGAAATGATTGATGGCAGAGTGTTTGGTGCCTCCTAATAACATAGCCACAGCAAGTGTGGAGGCTTGCTGACCTCACTTCTAAGGAGAACTGTGGCTATTCTTTCAAGAAATATTCATATGTTCTGGTAGTCCTTAGTTATGGTAGTTACTTAACTATGGTGTCAACTTGAGAATATTAAGTGTGAAGAGGTGGAGTCTAGCTTGTGTCAGGTCACAGCGGAATGACCTCATTTAGAGGCATGAAGGAGATAAATAGCTCTCTGGAGACCAGACACACACTCTTTGCTTCGCATTCCTCATGACAAGCCACATAGAGCTACACTGATGGCGCCAGAGCCCTGGAGCTGCAGGAGCCATTTGCACATGAGGACCCATGCCAACACTGAGATGCTTCCACAACCACTAGATCCACAAGACTTTCCACTCACTTGCTTGTAATCTTCCTGCAGAGTGTTATTGCATGTATTTGCGTGAGTCTAAAGAGGAATTCATGAATTAGTATTAGCATATGGTATAATAGCAAATTTATGGACTTAATCTGGACTAGGTTGGAATGGTCCTCAATATACAATTACTCTTTTTTTTTTTGGGGGGGGGGGAGGGCATCACTGCTCTCCGGTGGTGGGAGTAGGAGGTCCAGCCCCACTGCTGGAATTGAACCTCCGTCCCAGTGGGCCGCAGTCCCGCGCACAACCACTACGCCACCGGGGCTCAGTCCTACAATTACTCTTATATAAAATTCTCTCTTACACATAAACGAGTGTCGCTGGCCCACTCAGACTGACACAACAGTATATTTCATATTCTTCACCAAAAACACAATGTGAATGCACAGATTCTTCTTCAGTCTTCCTTTTTATCATTCAACTTTTGTTGTGTGCCTATGAGAAGATCAAAAATGCCATGACTTTGGTCAAGCTCACCTTATTCACTAAAGTGACACCCTTGCTTTAGTTCTCTACTACTGCCTTCTTTTTAAGAAAACCATAAGAAATAATGTAGGTGTTCAATAAAAATAAGGAATTGTAATGAATGAATTGAAACCAATTGTGTATAGATTGGTGAGAGCAAAGTTGATTACCTGCTCTGTAAACTTTCACCAAATTTCAAAAAAGTTTTGAAAGTAAATGTAATTTAAAAATAAAGAACAGTTTCCTTATTTATTCTCTCTCTCTCTATATATATATATATGTATATATATATATATATCACAAAATTGTCTCGAGGGTTTTGTGAAAGGCAAATTAATGAATTAAGTGGTGAGACAAGATGCACAGGTCCAAATGATGATGCACCAGCTCTTCAGTCGGGTAATCAGCTGTATCATTACTTCCCTTAACTGGAACTTTCGCTTCGAACTTCTATTGGAATCAGCCAGGCCTGCTCTCCTCCAACCCAAACATCTCTCATGGACTGAGAAGGCAGTAGTCAAAGACATGAGTCCATAGGTATCTGTGTCCCTGGTTTTTTGTTGTTGTTGTTGTTGTTTGTTTGTTTGGGGGGGGGGCATCACTGCCCTCTAGTGGTCATGGGAGCTACCCAGCCTTGCTACTGTTGGATTTGAACCGCCAAACCAATGGGCCACAGTCCCGCACTCAACCACTACGTCACCAGGACTCAGCCTCTGTGTCCCTGTTATAACCTATACCCCACGTGCCCAACCCACCCTAGTCTAGATCTGCCCCCCACTAGGTCTTTCCTTCTAAAGATAGGCTGCACCACCAGGGATCATGTTCCTAGCTCCAAGGTGGCTATTTGGGGCTGGAGTGGAAATGGAGGGTTGGGTATGATCTTGCACATGGAGGGGTCCACAGGCTGACATGAAACCACAACCCCAGCCAGGACAGTTCTGTGTAAGTGGAGAAGGTCAGTGAGAAATACTTCATTTTAAAAGAATTACAGGGGAAGGTGGGGAGAGGGTGGAAGGAAAGGGGGATTGATTGTAATGCTCAATACATAATCACACACACACACACACATACACACAAACACAAACCCCTCCAGGAGGAAGAACAACAGAAAACAGGGGGAAGGGAGACAGTGGTCAGTATGAGATATGAAAACAATAATTTATAATCTATCAAGGGATCATGGGGGGAAGGGAAAAAAGAGGAGCTGATACCAGGGCTCAATAGAAAGTAAATGTTTAGAAACTCATGAAAATAATGATGACAACATATGTACAAATATGCCTGATGCAATCAATGTATGGATTCTAATAAAAGAATGACATGTCCCAAAAGCAAGCTCGGTCCATCTTGAATACCACCAGAGTTTTTAAAATGAAGACATGAATCTGAGAACCATCCTGAAAATTCTAACTATGCAGCAAATGCCTGGAAAATGTTTTTGTTCATCTTTGTAAAAATAAGTTCTATTTCATGTAACTGTTTTGAAATAAAACCAAGAAGTGTTCTTGGTGACAAAAATATAGAGTTGGAATCGAGGTGGGCAAAGGCAACACATCAAGGACCTCCATTGGTATTATGCTGATGAAATAGAAAATAGAACTAGAGCCAGGCAAATATAGGGGAAGAGTTCCTAAATGGCACAAATTGTTTAACTGTTTGATGACCCACCAAAAGTTTGGCAGCTCAAACCCACCCAAAGGCACCTCGGAAGATAGGTCTGACTATCTGTTTGCAGAAGGGCAAACCCTAGGAAGCATAGCTCACCTGTGGCTCTGACAGCACCAGAAGTCACAATCAACTCAATGGCAACTAAAACCATCCCTATAATAAAGAAGACTTCAATTTACCCCATTTGTCCTAAGTATTTAGGCCGAAACATTCTTCATGCCTCTCTATCTCTCTTTCAATTATTTCAATGCTGATTTCTGGGTTTGTTTACTCTTTGTTTGCCTACAATTTTGAACACAAACTTCTCTTGTGTACTCTCAAAGTCCTCTACAGTAAGGCCCCAACTTCCACAACTACATTTTCTAGAAACCCTGTCTGCCTATTTCACCTGTTTCATACACACAGCCTATTCATATCTCCTGCAGTGTGTCCACTTCCACTGTTTGATCCTTCTGCCATGCTTGCAGCCCTCTCGGTCTATCGAAACCCACACTATTATCTGAGAGCCTTCCTGGCATCAGTCTAGCTCACCAAATCTCTGTTACAGTCTGAAGCACATACTAAACATCCTGGTACCTGAACTTCCATAGCAGAGATACCACCGTTGAATTATGGATAACCACATAATCAGAAATCCAACTGCACAGGCTCAATTCACTTTTTGGAACAATGGCATGAAACTTAGCTATTCAGAAATATAGACCTAGAAATGTCCCAGAAAGAGTTGGGTTTATTTTTATATCCATGCTGTTCTTGGCTTAATGTTAATCACTAATCCTGTTTTACCAAGTGAATAAGAGCATTAGCATTTAGCAAACTGTTATTTAAAGCAGTGGGATGGTTTTAGTCATGACATATCTCAATTCCAACTCCAGATTTTCCTCACCAGGAATGCTTCTTGGTTCTTATTTCAATACTTTCACAAGAGAGAATGTACTTTCACACAATTTCATGAAAGCATTGGCCAGGGATTTGGCACATAAGATTTTGAGGAGAGTTCTAAGACTCATAGTCTCATCTCCAATATGCCAGGGATACTTGTAAGAGTCTCCCCTCACTCAAATCATTCAATTCTTTTTAAACTCAGTATCCTTCACCACACTCCACATTACCTAAGTATTTTACTAAGAATCCAACAAGAGTTCAACAAATACCTGCTGCTTAGTCAATTAAGCCATTTATGAATTATTGTATTTCAATGCTGCCCATAATTGCAATCACTTACCAAGATTTAGGTAGCTGAAATACTTAGTTATTAATAGACTTGCAAGCACTTAAAGGCAAACTATAAAAATATTTTCAGATATTTTCCTGATTTAATTTTAAAAAGCACTAATAAACATAGAAACTCTCTTTTTGTTGTTATTGTTGTTGTTTTGGGGGGGGGGGACATTGAAACTCTCCTAATAAATGTTTCTTGACTTGCTATTTGCTGTATTTTTCAATGATAAATATATATATATATAGCAAGTAACTTACTGATAAATGTGCCTACCCATTTAACAAAGCATATTGCTTCCAATTAGAAAAACTGAATAACACACAAATATTAGGGGGAAATGTTATAACATTAATTCTTTCTGAACTTTATATTTTTATTATTGTGATTAGCTAAGTCATGGTCAAAAGAAGCAAAATCAAGGAAAATGATAACCTCAATATTTGATCGCCTACCTATTTCATAATACAGGACCCACTCCAAGATATTCAAATCCAGATGTTTGGTAATCCAAACATATCTACTGTTGTTGGTTGATTCTGACTCATAACATCCCACTAGGATAGATTAGGACTAGTCTGTAGGACTTCCAGGGCTGTCATCTTTATGGAAGCAGACTTCCACAGCTTTCCCCTGCAAAGCAACTAGTCTTTTCCAATGATAGACTATTTGGCTAGCAACTGAGCATTCTAACCACTGCACATTTGGTAGAAGACTCAAAAACATGCATTTTTTTCAGGCAACCCAAGTGGTTTTATAGTGGTGGGATCCAAATGACACTTTCAGAAATATTCTCCAACGTGACACTAACAGTTTCATGCAAGCAAGGTGTTTGAATATTAAGTCGCCTCCATAATTTTATTTTAATAGTAATTACAGATTAATTGCTATTATTCCTTTAAAATTTAACTTCTTCCAAGACATCTCTCCCAAATCATCTGGGTTTAAACTGGCTTTTCTTCATCGTGTACACCTCTAGTTCTTAATTACATATGCTTTTCCATATATCCATGCTTGTATAAAGAAACTCCATGAATTGCATATTGTTGTTTTCTCATTTAGTCAATGTAGGTGTTAGAAATGCCACCCAAATTTATATAAAGATTTTAAAACCCAAGTGATTCTCGGTCACGAATATAAGTGAACATACTCTCGTGCTGACACCAGGATAGACTGTGTCCCAGTGAACTTCTCACCATGTTTCTTCTACTGTACTTAGTTGATCTTATGCGTTTCACTCAGCCATTTGGTCTAGAAATGAGCAACTTTAAAAGCACATGTGCACTTAAAGGAATAGTGGAACTTGAACAGCTACAGGGTCTGGATTGTGTATACCCCAATGCATATTAGTATTATTAATAAAAATAATAGTACATTTCAAAGTTTCAAGATAGAACGTGGGACGATAATAAAATGTTGAGAGAGAACTGGACCGTTGCCTCAGAAATGGTGACATAAAACATGATAACAAAACAACATAAAGTATTCTACATTCTAAAGAAAACTAGGCACCCCTTATGTGGCTTATTTAGAGGGATTTAAGCCCAGTCCTACAGTACACAATGATCACCCCAGCCCCCCACCAAACCATATAATCAGAAAACTAAAGAGAGGGGGAAAAAGTCGAACCAAAACAGGGAGAGTTATGCCTCATCAAGCAGAGCTCCCACTTTCAAACAACCCAAACACATTGATTCCTTAAAGTTTTCTTCATATGTTTAACCTTGTTTTATAACTCAGTTGAAGAAGAGATTCCAGTCATTACAAACATGCCACCCATGAGTCAACGACTCCCTTTCACCAGCCTCCATCTCTACCACATAAAGCATGCATTGCAACATAAGCATGGTAATAACTGTTAACTCCTTGGCCTGAAAATGGACCTCTTTTTTCCCAGCTGACTTTTAACTCTGTGACTATGAGTCAAACAATTAAAAATTATGCTTGCAGTTCATTGATTTATTACTTTAAATCCGTGTCCTGATAAGAGTCAATCCTGAGAGTCAAACAAAACCTTCTCACTTAAATACTAACTTCAGGCCTGATGCCAAAGAGTTCAACATAAGCACAACATTGAGAATGGGAGTCACTGCAGGGACATGCCTCATGCATGACCTTCCAGCAGAGAAAATCTTCAGGTTGATGTGGTGTCATCCCTCAAGTGAACTGAAAAAAAATAATAATTTGGTGCCATTGCCATTCTCCAGAAGTACGTCAAGAGAAGGGGGAGAAAGACGCTTACGTTTCTACTTTCACATATTTGAAGGAGAAGCCATCTTCCAGATTTATTAGCCCAATAGTTTTCAATGAGTCAAGTGATTCCACGGTTCATTTTTTTTATCATCCATTAAAGGGAAATAATGCTCTTAACCTGCAGGCGCAGTGCTCTCTTGTCATCACCCTCCATAGTTGCTAAGATGAAAGCAGCATGCTAGTTGCTTCCTGAGCTTCTCCGTGAGAGATGCTGCAATGTGTGATGTGATGTTTACTGATAGATCAATTCGTAACTGATGACGCTGGTCACAAAAATGCAAAACTTCAAACATTGCAAAACGGCAATGGATGTTTGCTGTGCACTACGAAGAATGAGCATTTGTCTCCGTGCACCTCTGCCTGTACACGTTGAACAACGGAGCATGTGGGCATTTGTAAAGAAAACTGCATCTCCATCCCGGCCTCCATCTGGAACCATATGAGATACTTTATCCAATGGCAGCTATCATGTAGGGAAAACTTTGACCCCTCCAGACTGTGTTCATGGCCTCGTTTCCACTTACCGGGTGGGTGGTTCCAAACATCATTTTAAAACTCTCAGAAACTTCGTTTTTCACTTATAAAACTCTGATAATAATTTAAATGATTGGATCATCAGTGTGTTTTAAATTAGAAAATTGGGGCATTGGCATTTCTATGGTAGAATCCTTGACCTCTATGAAGGACAGCCAGCCTGGCTTCCTGGGCAGGGTACTTTCTGTGCAGCCATCTCGCAGCTGTCAGCGAAGGTGCACATGTTGCTAGGATGCTTTCATATGCAAATGAACTTTGAAGAAAGAAGAGCAGGTCCCTGAGTCTGGAGCCAACTGGAAGCCAACGTAGCAACCACAACAAAGTTAGGCAATATGTGCGGAGAGCCACTTAACGTGGATCTCACTGAGCCCAGATGCTCTGTAACTGATCTTTCCAAAGCAGTGTCATCTGCCGTGCCAAAGCAAAAGGTGGGGGGTGGGGAGGTGGGAGGGGAGTTGATGTTGAGCCAATTCTCATAACAACCCCATGTGTCACAAATAGGCCTAAGTGCCATAGTTATCTTGGCTGCATTATTTACAGACAGCTAAAGGGTTCGTTTTCCATGATGCCCCTGGGCAGATCTGAACCATCAACCTCTTAGTTAATCGTCAAGCACAAACCATTTGTTCTACCCAAGAACCCCAAACACCCCTTTTTCCTTATCTGCTTTTTCCTTCTCTGCTTCCTGTTGTAACTGTGGCGAAGTTTCCAAGTGCAAATGAAGTGACCCTCGTCAAGCAATAAAGAAACAAATCCTTGAACAGCTATTTCCTGTCTGACAGTTGGTATGCATATGCTTCACTGACTTTACTGTTTAGCCATGAAACCTTCATCATAAGTGTCATTTGGCTTTAACTTTGCAATAAGGTAATTATAGTGCCGGGCTTATTAAAAACAGACTCCATCACAGAAGACTTTGACGGATGTTGGTTGAAGTTCTAACTTGACAGGCAAGTGGGATGAGCAAGTGCATGGCAGAGCTAAAGACATTATATTGCAAATGCTGTTTATTTTCTGTCAACTATAAACTATGCAGTAAATAACACATTATAAAAGAGATCCAGAAATAACATTAAGCTAAAATGGAACCATCAATTATTCTCTCTTCTTTAGCAGTCACAAAAAATTTTTTCCTCCTTCACTATTGGTACTTTTTTCTTTCTTCGTTAATTGCTTTTTTTTCCCCTGACTCTCCTGTTCTGCTCTAGTGCCTATAAATCATTGTAAAAAAAGATAAAATGTTACTATTATGAAAGAGTGTAAAAATGGTATTTAAATAAATTTGCTATTGCGCCAACTTTCACTAACCTTTAAAGGAAAGTTTAAAGCTTCTACTAAGAACGCTGTAAACTCTCTTCGGGAGAGTGTGTGTATTTTTAGCACTCCACACGATTCCAGGCAGTGGGCAGAATCCAGAACTGAAGTGGGCCCTTCACAGTAAGTTTTGAGATGTAAATTTAAAATATACTATGAAAGGAAGTACATGGTTTTACTGTAAGGAGCAACTTTGAAATATATTCGCCTATGGTGTTGAATCACAAAGGACCCTGGCTTAACTGGCCACAACCATATGAATGATAATAAATGGAGCAGGCTGAGGAGGGAAAATTAAGGAAAGAGTACTGGACAACTTATGTCTAACCTGCTTGGATTCAACCCCTGGCATCCATGCCCACCACCTGTCTTCGGAAGCCATTGGGACAACGGAGGCTCTCCTATCAGTTGAGGCTCCAGTTTTCCCATTGAGATCAACAAGTAGCTACAGAAAAGCCAACACATGCTTATCATCATGATAAACACTGTTTTTTATAAGTTACTCATTCCATGAAACATTCTGGTCGCATATCGAGTATTCAAAGAAGCCCTGGAGTCATAATGTGTTGTTACCTGTTGGGCTGGGAAACTGCAAGGTCAGCATTTATAAACCATCAGCCTCTCTGTGGGAGATGAGGCTTCTACTCCTGTAAAGATTTACTGTCTCGGAAACCCACCGGGTCAGTTCTGCTCTGTCCTGTACGGTGGCAACGAGTCAGAATCAATTTGATGGCAGTGAGATTCGGCGCCCACTTGTGAATATGACAGATATTATCCCCATCCTCTAGGAGCTAATCCTTTATTGCTAAAGTTGCTTCTAAGATAGTGAGGCTTCACTCTGAAAGTTTCTTAGCTACAGAATAATGCCTTTGGGCTATACATAGTATTTCCACTCCGGAACCTCTTTATTAAATGTTTTTTTTTTTCGGTTCAAATCATTGTTAGAGGTAAAACAAGGTTGGAAAACTGCAGGAGCAACAGACTCTTTTCCATTCAGTCCATTCTGACTCACAGTGACCTTGTAGCACAAGCAGAACTGTTGGGGGGGTTTCCAAGGCTGAAACTCTTCCTCTGAGAAGCTTGCCTCGTCTCTGGAAGGCAGCTATGCTCTCCAAGCTACCACCACTGCCTCTGTCACCCTTGGTTTGAACAAACTACCACATGGTTAGCAGCCCAGAGGATAACCAATTCGTGCTCCTAGAGCTCCTTAATGTTGGATGTGATGTTGGGGAAAGACTCTCGGTTATTTCTGATTGATATAGATGGATAGCTGCCATCCAGGTGACTTGAACTCATAGCGACCTCATATACAATGGAAATAAATGGTACTCGGTTCAGCAGGAGAGCAGCATGCAAGCCTCCACTGACAGACAAATGGTGGCTATATAAGAGGTTCACTGACTGGCATATTCCTTTCCCAGGCTGTTTAAGTCCATCATGATGATGAATTTATTCACCAGAAATCCCCCTCACCTGCATTGGTCCTCCTACTTCACCAAGCATAATGTCTTTCTTCGGTGCTTGATCCTTTTTGATGTGTCCAAAGCAAGTGAATCAGACAATGTTCTCTTGTGATTCCTAATGTTTTCACTGGCTAACATTTGACTTAATCTGGATACTTCCATGACTCTTGTCCACCATTGGTGACCATGATAGTTCAGCCTAGCTTCCAGCGTCATAGCAACACACGTGCTACTGTAGTACAATAAGCTGACAGGTATATGGGAGGCATACCCATATATGTAAGTCAAAGCAGAGAATACAGTGGAACTAAAGAAATATGTACAATGGGGCAAAAGTACATATCTGGACTGCATTGATGTATTCTATAAAAGCTGGTTAGTCAGCAACTATATGCATAACCACAACCTACACACAAAAACACTCATTTACCACAGCCTTGCATGGTATGTCCCAGAGTGCTAAAATTTCTGGTTCTTACTAAACAGATCAGATGGCTTCTAGGATACAGTGATGCAAGTCACACTGGGAATTGCAAATAATAGCCAAAGTTACTTATAGCCATTGCAAATAAATTTCCCATGGTCAAAGCAAAAACAACTGCTGGTCTCTTATTGATTTTTTAGTCAGATACAGATAATTATATATTAAAAATAAGTACATAAAGAAATTACAATACAGATAAAAAATTTTAATTTCTTCTATCTCTTCAAAGAACTGGAGAATCTCAAAGTAGCTTGATTGGGAATCACAATCGAGTAATCAAGATGCAAGTGAATTTCAAAGCTTTGAGAAATATGAACAGAAAGAATGAGTGTCTCTTAGAGTATCTTGGCTAGCACGAAGTACCATGGGAATAATTAGAAAGCATTTTAAACCACTACCCATTACCACAGTTCAAGAGGAATGATATATAAGCACAGCAAATCTGATATACTTAGATTAAATCTCATTGACCAAATACTGCAAAGAAATCCACACCATGGCAGGTCTGTGCACATTTCTTTAACTCTGTGAGTACTCCCATGCTCTAAAACCCTCAAAGAAAACCTTGATAATTCCACTTAAATACTCTACTGTGAGGAAATTGAACATTATTATAAAACAGATGTTTCTGTTCATAAAAGGAAAGCACAAGAAATTGCAACACGCCATTTGAGATACAACCAGCAGTCAGTCATCTACATATTTGAGAGCCGGAAAGCTATCATTGAAAATTTTCCAGGTTCCTCAAAGCACATTTTAGTTCCCATCTCTCGCCCATATCTAAGGATATAAACTTATTGATGATACATATTGATAAATTATGTTGACATAATACATAGTCAAAATTAGAAAGATTCTTAAATAATGATATCATTATTGTTACACCCTCAATACTTTGGTTTCCTCAACTGTAGCATTGGGATGAAGATAGTATCTTCCTCCTAGATACAAGGATTAAATAAGCTAATTCATGCTAGGAATTTGGCACGTGTCTGGCAGGACGAATGCTATTACTACTTTCATAATTGCATTGCTGTTGTGATTGATACCATCTTCACCAAAAGTTTACCTGATATAGAAAGAACATGTATGAGAGTCGGAGATAAAGAGAAAATGTATACAGAACAGGTAGCAGATGGAGCTTTCGAGATGGAAACTTTTCCCAATAATTAAAGATTAACTTTGGGATCAAAAGTCATTTAAATTTCTAAACAAGCATTGCATGTTCTTCCAGGTCTCCAGAGTCTAGTACATCTCATTGTTCCCCTGGGTAGACTTTTGACAAATACATCTAAATTTAACTCATGGACTGTTTTGGCATACCTCCACTACAGTACATTATGGATATTGCTAAAAGTAATTTCTTCTTCTCTCAAGATTATCAACTTTAGTAACTCATCATACCTTTATCTGAAAACCACTAGTAGAGTGCCTTGCTCCAACATTTGAAGAAGAAAGAAAGAAGAGGGGAAAGGTAGCAGAGGGGAGTCATAAGGGCATTGAGGGAGAAAGGACAGAATGTGCACAATCAGAACTCCACCCAATGTTTCCAGTTCTCTTCTCAGATGGTGTGGTGTGTTTAGGAGCCTCCTCTGACCCCTTCAACTCTTTGCTCTGGTCTGAATCTGAAGTCTCTGGAACAATGAGTATGACTAGCTCAAGAGGTGATAACCATGAAACTACCAGAAACACGAAGTCTTTCCATCCTTGCCTCTAAGAGGCACTCAGACCTTAATTCTTCTAGTGCAGATCAATTTATCCTTTTAGAGCATCTAGAGTCTCATAATTATGAGTGACACCAGCAACGCTTGGATTCTCAAACTTTCGTCGACACAGGCAAAGTCTGTTTGGCATCAAATGCTCTTCCTAGAGGTCTGGTGATTTGGACCCTGCTCTACTTTCACACTTTAGAAGGCTAGTTCTTCTCCAGCCCTCTCGGTCACACCTCATGGATCAGGAGGCCAAAATTTCAAGGCCGTGACCCACCCAACTTGTCTCCCTCCTTTTCAACCTCTCTGCAATGTCCAGAAATAATGTGCCAAGCAGGGAAACACCCACTCTCCAGGTGTGTGCAGTCCTCTTCTGCCGTTCCATCCTCCCACACCCAGCCGTGCTCCCCAGAGCACAAAACCAGAGTCTGAACCAGACTGCTTGCAGACGATCAGAGCCTGCGTTTTCAGGCTGAAAAGGCCAAATGCATTGACTGGAGTCTTGGCATCAAAGCAACAGTCTGGTCACTAGCAAATCAATCCTGACTCCTAGTGATGCCAGGAGAATCAGAGTAGAGTTGTGTTCCCTAAGCATTTCAAGTTGATTTTTCAAAAGTCATCTGTCAGGTCTTTCCTTGGCGGGGTCTTTGGGTGGACTCTAACCTTTACTATTTTGATTAGTGACTGAGTACGTTAACCATATGTACCACCAAGGGATTCCTTTGGCTAATAGGCATACTAAAGCTTATCTAGCAGTAACTCTTCTTGCTAAAAGCAGGAATGAAAATTCTCCCTTCTACTTGGTTCTAACACCAACAAGAGCTGTTTCCCTCTGCAGTTATACTTTCCCTGCTTGCCTGCCTGGCTCATTTGCTTTATCAAAATGGATTTCAAGATCAGGCGGAGATGCGGATTCTTGTTGCTGCCTGAGCACATATCTCACGGGTTCCCTTGTTCCCAGGCTGCCAGTTTTCTATGAGATAAGAGCCACCCAGTCACCCCTGAGCCTCTCTTTTTAGCCACAGGTCATCAAGCACACCATGGAAATTGATTATTCTACTCACTTCAGCTTGGAGGTAATAACTGTCTGTCAAAATGGCTATTGCTGAGCACAATCACTTTTTAAAGGGACTAAGCACTTCTGAAAATTTTAACTCAAACATAGTATGTTTTCAGCAGTTAAATAGTAGCCTTCTCCTTAAGAGTTCTTGTTTTTTTTTAAATGCTTTCGAATCTATTATGTCTTATTATTATCTTATCATCTCTGTGAAGAAGGTAGAGTGGCTAAAGAAACAGACTCTCGGGGAGGTTGAGGGATTTCACCATGGATACTTACAAAAGTGCCATTCCTACTAAATGTCACTCACAGGCGAGACCCAACTCAGATAACCTTTGCAGGGGACCATTGAACTCCTAGCCCCTTATCTGTCTTGTAAACCCCTTCTTCCCCACCAGGATAGTCTCAATTTTCTTTTGGTCATTTTCAAGTCTCATTTTATGTCTCTTCCTCTCTGTATCTGCCACATTATTATTATCTACCTTTGAGTGAAATGAATATAAAGATGCTGAATATTTTCCAGTGGAACTTCAGATTTCTTCCTTCATTCATCTAATACATTTTTAGTGCTTATTATGTTCCAAGCACAAGAACATGAAACAGTCAAAACCCATACTTTTATAAAATGTGACATCTAGAACAGATGAGGGTGCCCATAAAGAACTAGAAAAATGCTCCGCTGGGTGGAGCTTTTGCAGTACACCTTTTGTCCTCTAGGCAAGCAGCTAGCAACTTGCTGAGAATTAACGCACCCAGTGCCATCGCCTGGGAAGGTTGTCTCTGGTTATAGTGAATTTTTTTTTGTAAGAGCAGTGTTGCTAAACCTCATTTATTTTTGATAGCTGATTTAAGTGAGTTGCATGGCTCTGATATTTTGTTCCCTTCTCAGGGAAAAATGCTGCAGAGATGGTTATGATATTGAACACAGATTACAAGGACACCGCTATAGGAAAAACTCAAGTGTGCGTGGCTTTCTTAGTTGAAAAATGGTGACATGTCGATTGATGACAAACCACATTCTAGACATCGGTCAACTGTTCAAAAAGATGAAAATGTTGACTCCTAGTTTATTTGGAGTTTGTTCTACCAGGTCAGATTGTTAATCAAGTTTTCTATTTAGAGGTTCTGGGGAAATTGCATAACTGTGTGTGACCATAAAAGGCCTGATTTGCAGCAGATAGGGGGGCTTGTTTTGCCACCACAACAATGCACCTCTTCACACAACTATCTCGGTGCGCCAGTTATTGGCAAAAAGGAGCATGCCTTTCTTGCCCCTTGCACCTTACTCACCTGACTTTTTGTTTCTGCAAATGAAGAGGAACAGGAGGGGACAGTGATATGATGACATAGAAGAGGTGAAAAAAATGAGAAAGATGCTGTCAGTCATCCAAACAGATGAGTTTGAAAATGGTTCCCAAGAATGGAACCACAGATTTGACAAGTGTATTACATGTGATGGAGAGTGCTTTGAAGGTGATCAGGCTGTTTTGTAATAAAACATATACATGCATAGTTTTGTAAAAAAAAAAATTCCATTGAAAGGGGTACCCTCTCCAACAAAAGTAAACAAGAGGGTAGCAGACTATTCTGAACTGCTCCTTTGTCCGCTGTACCCACTATTCACATGCAAACCAGCCCAACTGCCTTTCTAAGTCCCTGTGACTTTCCTCCTGAGTCTTTCTGTGGCAAGCTTGGCCCTCCTACATGGCAGTTCTATGATGCTGGTGACTTGATACCCCCTGCAGCAGTCCTCAATCGATGGCAGATCCGATTCAGTGGAGAAATACCCTAGCTTCTTCTCCTTGCCTCTAGGACAACTTTGAAGCATGCTCAACATGATCATCCAAAGTTTTGTAGTAGAAATGAAGTTCACCTACAGCAGTCCCCTGCTCACTAAAATACCCTTCATTGACTTTTACTGCTTCCCATACTTTGTCCACACTTCCCTGCTAGTGCCTCTTAGGACCACCACCAAGAAAACCTATTTACACTCAAATGTTTGACCTTGAGGAATCTCATATAATGAAAAAATGTTATGAATAAGATAACATAATGCAATAGGAAACAAAGAAACTGGGGGGGAGGAGGGACTGGGACGGCTAGAGAATAAGGCGCTCCTGGAAATGAGGTGGCTGTTGAGGGCACACCTGGAGAACAAAGAGGAACCTCCTTGGTCATGGGCTAGTCCAAGCCAGGGCACACTGTGTGTGAAGGCCCTGTGGCGGGAGAAGCTGGAGAGGTCTGAAGAACAGGCTATAAGAGCAAAGTAACTGGAGTGGAGTCCACCCAGGAGGAAAGATGAGATTACTGACGTGAGACGGCTCTGGTGGTGGGCACAGGAGGAGCCATCAACAGGCTCCCATTCGTTTTTGTAAGTGGATTGTTCTGACTGTTGTGTCGATTTCATGCCTTGTATTCCAATATCACCCAGCTGTCCACCACCTTGCCATTGATGATTTAGCCAACGGAAGAAGTACAGTTAAAGTCCAGGAGCTGGGGAAGTGGTTAATTCAAGAGTTCTTCTGTGGCTAACAGAATATCCACGATCACGCCCTGACCTCAAAAATGTGTCCTTCTAGTCTATTATGAAGAAAGTTGTGGAAATGCAAGAGGCACACCATCACCCACAAACCAGTCTCCAGTAGCGGGGTGTAGTACCATAAAATTTTAAAGACTGCACTTACTCTCCAGATAAATCATTCTAAATTAAAACAGAAGGATGTCCCTTGCTAATATGAGAGAAAGGAAGGTCAACAAATCTGACCATTTGACCCCTGATTTTAAAAGATCACTGCTTTTAAGCACTCATTGTTATTAATGGTGCCGTACTAATGCATATTCCTCCTGATCGGAACTGCTTTGCCATTTTGTTATTTAATGTGGATACCACAGAAGCAAAGGTTAGAATCTTGCACCTTGTGAGGGCAAAAAGATGAGGCTAGTTACGCTGATGCTTGACAAGCAGTCAGAATAAATTAGTTCCCCCTCTCTGAAATGTTCCTTTGTCAGCGTCTGGGGGTCAGTCACTATTTTAGCTTAGCTAATGCTGCCAAGAGCAGAATATAGGATGAGATGTAGAGAAGTTTACTTCAAAATCAGTACTCTAAGCTTGATGTCAACCCATGGAGTGCTTTCTACTTCATTAACCTGCCCAGAAAGATTGATTCTGTTATTCACCAGGAGGTAGAAAAAAATTTTTTTCGAATACTTTTATTGGGGGCTCTTGGATCTCTTATCACAATCCATTCATTCATCCAGTGTGTCAAACACACTTGCGCATATGCTGTCATCATCATTTTCTGTTTTGGGGGGAGGGGGCATCACTGCCTTATGGTGGTCGTGGGAGCTACCCAGCGATGCTCCTGAGATCTGCCACTGGATCTGAACCGCCAAGCCCGCGAGCTGTAGTCCCACACTCAACCACTTATGCCACCGGGGCTCAGAACCTTGTCATCATCATTTTCAAAGTATTCTTTTCCCACCTGAGCCCCTATATCAGCTTCCCATTTCTCCCCCCACTCTCCTTTACCCACCCTCCCTAACAATCCCTTAATAAGTTATAAATTATTATTTCCATATCTTACGTCATCCTCTGTCAACCCTCACCCACTTTTCCATTATTCATCTCCCTGGGAGGGAGTTATAGTTTGATCCTTGTGATTAATTTCCCTTTTCTTCCCCCACCATTCCCTAATCCTCTTGGTATCTCTACTCTCACTGTTGGCCCTGAGGGGTTTATCTATCTTTCCTGGATTTCCTGTGTCTTGTACTCTTATCTGTGGCAGTGTGCATGCTCTGTTCCAATCTGATTTAGAAAGTAGAATTGAGATCATGATAATGGAGTAAAGGAAGCACCAAAGAACTCGAGGAAAGTTGTGTGTTTCATCGGTGCTATACTACTCCCTGATTGGCTCATCACTTCCCTGTGACACCTCTGGAAGGGGATGTCCAGCTGTCTACAGATGGGTATTGGGTCTCCACTCCATTCCCCCCCCCCATTCACCTTGGGTATGGTTTTATTCTAGGTCTTAGATGCCCAATACCTGATCCCATAGACACCTCATGATCACACAGGCTGGTGTGCTTCCTCCACGTGGGCTTTGTTGCTTCTAAGCTATATAACTCCTTGTTTATTTTCAACCTTTAAGACCCCAGATGCTATATATTTTAATATATAGCAGGCACCATCAGTCTTCTTCATCACAATTGCTCATGCACCCATTTTGTCTTTAGCAACCATGTCATGAAGGTGAGCATCACAGAATGAGACAATCTTGTGAGAAAATACATTTCAAAAGTCCTTAATCCATGTGCTCTTTGAAAGAATTGTATAAGGGAATTCCAAAAATAAGCCCCCAAAAAGAAATCTCTTGTATTTTTTGATAAGAATGAAAAATAGCAGACAAAAGACTCACTTCTTGACTCTGCTATTACTCTCACACCCAGATATGGCACTCATCAGTGTGTCCGCAAGTAAAGTTTCTTCTGAATCCTTTGTTGATATTGCTACATGCTACTTTGTACTTTCTGACTGAAAGCACACATCTGCCCAACTGAACTCTGTTTATTCCTGCACCATCCTGCTAATCTTTCCAGTATTTGAACTCATTGTTTCATGGAGGACCTTCCTCTTTTTCCATGGACCCTCTACTTTCTCCTGGCTTTGAACCCTCCTGAAAGCATCTGCAAAGAACCTGAGACTAAGTCTTGTCCTTCTGGCTCCCAAGGTGATTCTGGCTATACTTCTTAGAGGATAACGACCCACAAGTTTTTCAATTGATTCTGATGTCGGACTAACAAAATGAGAAGATAAATTTTGGTTTTGAACTTCTGTTCTATATAACATCTTTGTTTGTATTTGAATGCATCACTTTTTTCTTTTCCAGAAAGACTGGACCAGAATATTACGGTTGGTAAAGGGTCAGCAACAAAAGGAAATTTCTCTATGAAATGGATTGACACAGTGACCGCAACTATGGACTTCATCATGACAACGATTGTGAGGTTTATGTTGGGATGGGTAGGACTAACTTTTTTCCTGTTGCCCCTAAGATTAATATATGTTCTAATTGACTCAATGATGCATAGCAAAACAATAATTCTAGGTACTAAAATGTTTCATCAAACAAAGCAGGCACAACACTTCACCTATTAGATTTTACAACTTCGTGAAGAAAGTAAAACCAATCAAAAAAATCAGTGTATGTCATAAGTTCTCATGGGGAAAAAAACACTAAGTTCAGAACCAGAGAAAGCCCAGAAAATGTAGAGACTATTTTAAATGGGGAGTCCTAAAGGAGGAGCTGAGATTTGAGGAGTAATCAAAAGGAGGACAAATAACAGAGCCATTTCTACATTCTAGGGAAATTTTCCAGACAGGAAAAATAGCCAGTGCAAAGATCTTGAGGCAGTAGTGCCCTTGGAATGCATAAAGAACATCTTTGGAGAAAGTTGGCTCACCCTAAGTGAGCAGGAGAAAGAACTGAAGGCAATGAGAGCAAGAAGATTGTAAGCAAAAGGCTACAGAAGATCATGCAGTCCCGTAAATACATGGATTTAAGGACTGTGCATGGTGCCCTTTGAGTGTGTATCTTGTCATCTGACATTTAGCATTTATGAAAATAGTAAAAAATCAATTGTACAATTATGATAATTGCACATTGAAGAGGCGGCAGGCATAGCAGCAACAGCTGTGCACCATCCCTTCCCTCAAAGAGGGCCTTGAACAGTCTCTGGAAAACTGACCATGCAGCCTTTTGCCTTCCACTCCCTCTTGCCCACAGAAGCACCATGGTCTCCAGGCAGGCACACAGACAGCAAGCACCACAGCAGCACACACCTGTTCTGGATCTCCACACATTATGCAACCTAAAAACCACACAGGTCAACATTGTTATGGGTCGGAAGGGAGGAAAGAAAAAATCATCTTAGTGGACATTTGGAAGAAAGGCATGTGAGCCTAATGACTTCCCAAAGTGAGCCATTATTTTGGAATAGAACCCTAGAGGGCGTTCAAGAAGGAAACTCTGCCCCAACACCTTCAAGGAGGAAGGTGAATGGTTAAGCTGTGGGATTTCCAGTCGCACAGTCCTTCTTTTCCCAGCTTCGTCTCATCCCAGCCTCCTTCTCCAGAGGCCAATACTCCATAACTGGATTCACCACAGTATTAAGCATATCAGTAAACCTTAGCTACTATTATTCCTATGATCATATTTTCTAAAATTAAAAAAAAGATCAGACAAATGGATAGTCTAAATACCGGAGAAAAAACATTTTCCAGTTTATTATAATGCTAATTTTCAGTCACACCCTAGTCATTGAAATCTAATCATATCAGAAAATGAGTGTACAATAGGCAGGCACTAGTAGTGGGGCCATGAATAAGACGTGTTAAGATCATGCTGCTAGGGTCCAGTGGCATAGTGGTTGAATGCGGGACTGTGGACCACTGGCTTGGTGGTTCAAATCCAGCAGCAGCTCTCAGGAGCAAGGCTGGGTAGCTCCCACTCCCACCAGAGGGCAGTGATGCCCCCTAAAAAACAACAACAACAACAAAAAAAGATCATGCTGCTAGAATTAGACATACATGCACACTCAACTTACATCTCTTCCTCCCCATATTCCGAGTCCTCCCTCCTGGTACTTTGCAACCATCCCTCATCAATAATGGAAGCCAGGACAAATTCTATAGGAAATAAAATTGTCTGCCTCACCACCACACACACATACACATATATTTTGTCAGCTGACCCTAACTCTAAACTCATAGGAAGTCAATGCAGGGCACCAATTACATTTGCCAGTACCAGCCACAAACACATTATAATCTTTCTATTTTTGTTAAAACAAAAAATATTCTTAGCAAACCAGATGGTACCCAGTTATCCAAAAGAAAGGTTTGTTTTAAAACACACATTCAAGTGAGACGTTGTGATAGATAAGCTTGTTGTGCCAACGTGGCCAAAGAAGATAGATAGGTTTGTTGTGATAATATCGTCAATGAACACACAGATCAATTGAAGGGTGGAGATATAAGTGGCTCGGCGAGTCCCACCCTGGTTCTCTTATTCTTGGGTCTTCAGACCAGGCTACTTTGCTTGTCCTGTGCCTCAATCGCCAGGCTACACTACCCAATGAGCACCTAATCAGTGGACTGAGTTGCTGTGAGTTGAGGTTCCTTCAAGTCCTGCTTCGCCACGCTCCTGGAATATACATCTCTTGAGCTGGGGACTTGTTGGACTCTGTCATCTGGCTGACTGTTGGTGACCTGCTTTGCCCATTTGCTGCTTATGGCCAGATAGCCTGAATTGCTCTACAGAGCACTACCTGGGGACCCTCAAGACCCAAAGCACTGCCAATCTACTAGCTATCTCACACAAGTGAGTTGCACCAAGCCATTTGCACTGCTTTATAGATTAGTTAACTCTCTATTTCTTATGTTATATATCTTTCTATCTATATAAATATTGAGAGAATTATTAGTGTCATGGTTTTGTCTCTCTAGAGAACCCTGTCTAAAACAGGCATCCACATGAAAGAAGCATACCAGCCTATGTAATCCAAGGATTGCAAATATTAAAATCCAAATCCAAAGGAAGGAACAATATCAAGAAATTAAATCCTAAACCCATGACTTTAAAAAAAAAAAAGACTATGGATGACAGTGGAAGCCCAAAATCCATTTTGGAAGCTAGGTCCCATGTGAAGTAAGCCTCCAGTGAAAACCCTCTGACCATAGTCCAGCGATGTGAATAGTCCTGCAAGCAGACAGAGAACCTTGTAAAGGAGGTTTTGGTGGAGGCAATATCTGGTTTTTGTTTTGCAACTTTTTTGGACACCCCACCCCTCCCCACCCACATATCCCTACTCCTAATCATGCCCCTGAGCATGCATCCACCTATAGTTAACCTCTCAGCGTCTATGTCTCAGTTTATTCCCTTTGAGGTTCTTTTTTCCATAAGCTTCCTTAATTCATGCCCTGCCTCTTTCTCTTTCTCCCTTACTGACTTTTGGTCAAATGATACTGACTTCCTGCTGGGAAAAGAAGCTGAAAAGGTGCGGAAGTTGGATTGAGGCTAGGATCTTCTTCAGCCTCCCCCCACCCCAGAGCAGCAAAGCGCTCCCTCCCAGCCCTGGTACTTTCTCGTCAGGACTCAGTGGCTTAATCTGAACCCAGTGACAGAGGTTAATTAATTAACTGCCTCTGGCCTGGTTGCCCCTAGCAACTGGCTTTGTTTCATAACTAACTTCCAGCTTGAGATATTTCTCAAAGATTTTGTTAACTTATACAAGAGAAGTTTTAATGAGAATTCAGAGCAGAAAATTAACTTGTATGAAAATTTTCTTCAATTGATTAAAATCCGAGTCCCCATCCTGTAATAGTTATTATATCCTTGTTATTCAAGGTCCGTGTAAAAAAAATCCTGATAATATGATGTGCTTTTAAGTTAAAGTAACAAACACCCCGTGGTCTTTAAGCCAATCAAAAACTCCTCCTTGCAAAGCCCTGCAGCAGCCACGTGCGCACCAATAGGAAGTAAACCAGAGAATTTTGCATGAGGCTGACAGAGCACCCCTAAAGTCCCTCTGGCGGAGTTCAGCAACTGCCTTTGGCACCCATGCAAGCCCCAGCCAGCTGCCCCCCCTCCTTTATGAAAATCATTCTGTGCCACTGTGGAAACTGTTTGTGCCTTTTCCAGCCCATTAATTTCTCTGTATTTAAGAGGAACAGCATTTCCATCTCTTAGATTAGATTTTGTTCATTAAATCCTCATCTCACTTCCCAACCTGCCAAATTTTCATCAGTAGAGATCTGGGATTCAAGCACCACAACCCATTAAGCACAACATCTTGGAATTTACAATTTTATTTTACAAAGCCCTCTACAGATGATCTATCTTACATATATTAGCCTAGTAAAGATAAAATATAAACGGATGCTTTCTAAAGCATGTTGAATGATTTATTGCTGACTTAACTCTTTACATACAAACTATTTTCACTTTGACTTAATATCCTTCATTCTACCTAATAGCAGAGAGCGGAGAGACCAGGCTAATATGTGTGCCTTATCTTCACTATTCCAGTTTGCTGCTAGAGGTTGAATTGGATCCCACCCACACCCCACATCGTGTGTTGGAATGCAGGCCCCTAACTTGTAGATGTAATCATGTTTGGAAATAGGATTTTCTTTTTCATGTCACTTATGTTCTAACTAGACAAAGTGGGTTCCAAATCTAACCACTTCTGTGTTATACGTGGAACAGAATGGACATAGAGACATATACAAACAAGAGACAGATCCTGTGAAGGTTGCCAAAGAACCTACAGAGGTTGCAACAAAGAATGAACTAACATGACTGAACATCTGATTTAGACTTCTAGCCTTTAAAACTGTGAGAAAGTTTGTGTTCTTTGAAAACCGCTTACTTTTTCTGTTACTGTGATAACTAAGTCCAGTTATTTGCTTTCTTTTTAATTTAACTTTTCTCATTTCCCTTTCTTTTGTTAACTTTCTTTATAATTTAATGAGGGGATGGGAGTGCAGAATATGCATACTGTATGGGGAACATACTGCTTCCAAAACTCTGTGCCATCAAGTCCATTCTGACTCAAACTCTGTAAGACAGGGTAGAACTGTCCCCATGGGGGTCTGAGATTGTAACTCATGACAGAATCGGGATGCCTCATCTTTCTTCCGTTGTGTTGCTTTGTTGTTGTTGTTGTTGTTGTTGTTGTTGTTGTTGTTGTTGTTGTTGTAAGGTGCCACTGGGCTGATTCCAACCCATACCGATGACATGCACTACAGAATGAAACATGCCAGGTCCTGCTCCATCCTTTCAATTGAACTATATTTGAGCCCCTAATTGAAGCCACTGTGTCAACCAGAAGAGAGCCTTGCTGTTGTGCACCGCCCCTCTACTTTATCACGCGAGCGCGATGCTCTTCTCCGAGGACTCGTCTCTCCTGAATGAGAGGTTGAAGCAGAGGTTGCAGGGCAAGGACGGCGTTCAGACAAAGATGTGGAGCAAAGGATGGCTTTTACTTAGAGGGGAAAGGACTCCCAGGAAGAGAAGGGAGAGCAGGGAAAGGGATGGGAGCATTGGAACACCGGGTCAGTTTCACAACCTAGCAAGTAGGTTATGGAAGCCACGCCCCGTACTGGGGTGGGGGGGACATATATAGGGTATGAGTCAAAGGTATATGGAATGATACAAAGGAGGGAGGTTTCTACATTTTCAGGTTTGGGGATGACTTATTAGCAATGCATCTTGTTTTGCAAACAAGCTTCATGGCACGCTAGGGAGAGGGGCTGTACCTTCCTGAGGAGATAAGCTCTCTGAAGGGACTGTCTGGTCAGTATCCCGTCCAAACATTGAAAATATGTCCAAAGTATGTAAAACCAAGTCTCACTTAACCCTTCTTCTAGGGATCACTCTGGTTATACTTTTTGCAAGACAGATAGGTTTGTTCTTGTGGCAGTCCATGGCCCTTTCAGTATTCTTCACCGGTACCACATTTCCAGCACATCGATGCTTCTTCAATCTTCCTTCTTCAAGTTCTGACTTATATATGCATAGGAGGCCATTAAAAATACCATGACTTGGCTCAGTCACATCTAAATCTTCCATATTCTAAAAGGGTCATGTGCGACACATTTTCCCAGTGCAGCACATCCTTTGATCTCTGGACTGCTGCTTCCATGAGCACTGATTGTGATCCACGCAAGACAAAGCCCATGGAGCTTCGGGCTGTTCTCAGTTGATCATGGGGGTGCTCGCCGGTTCAGTGGGAAGGATCTGGGTCTTCATCCCCGTGAGTTGTGATCCGCACTGCAGGGTGCGATCCTTGAGGTGCATCGGCAAGTGCTTCCAGTCCTCCTCACTTTCAGCAAATAAAGTTGTATGGTCTGCATATTCCAGATTCTTAATAAGCCTTCCTGCAATCATGATACCACAGTTTTCTTCATCCAGTCAAGCTTCACTAATCATTCGCATGAAAAAGGGGCTGAATAAAGATGGTGAGGGGATTCAACCCTGAGGCACACCTTTGCTGATTTTAAACTCTGCCCTATGTCCTTCTTCTGTTCACACAACTGCCTCTTGTACTGCCTCTGTACAAGTTTCTCAGAACTGCAGTGAAGTGTTTGGGAATTCTTCTTCTTCTCAAGGTTTAGTCATAGCTTGTTGTAATTCACACAGAGGAAGACCTTGGCATAATCAATTAAGGACAAGTTAATATCATTCTGCTATTAGCTGCTTTCAACTAAGATCCATCCAACATCAGCAACGATATCCCTTATTCAATGTCCTCTTCCGAGTCCATTCTGAACCTGTGGAAGCTCTCTAGCATTGAATTGCTGCGACCATTGTCGGATAATCTTCAGCAAAAAAATGTACTTACATGTGATATTAATGACATTGTTCTATAATATGAGTATTCTATTGAGTGACCTTTCTTTCAAATGGGTACAAATCTGGATTTCTTTGAGTCAGTTGACCAAGTATCTGTCTTCCAAATTTCCTGGCATAAAGAAGAGCTTCCAGTGTTTCCTCAGCTTACTTTAACATTTCAATTGGTATTCCTTCAATTCGGGGATCCTTGTTTTTGGCTAATGCTTTCAGTGCAACTTGAACTTCTTGCTCAGATGCTACCTCCTGAAATTGTGAGGTTTCCACCAGTTCTTTTTGATACTGGATACTCTGCCTCTTCTTGTGATGTTTTTCTGGATCATTCAATATTTTGCCCATAGAATCTTTCAATATCACAACTTCAGGCTTGAATTTTTTTCTTGGAATCTTTCAGTTTAAAATACACTGAATGTGCTCTTCCTTTTTTGGTTTTCTAATTCTAAATTTTGCACATTTCAATATGATATTTGACTTTGTCATCTCAAGACACCCTTTGAAATTTTCTGTTCACCTCTTTGACTTCATCTTTTCTTCCATTTGCCTTTGCTAGGTAGGATTAAGAGCAGCTTTCAAAGTCTCTTCTGATTCCACTTTTATCTTTTCTGTCTTTTGTATGACTTTTTCTTTCTTCATGAATGGTGCTCCTGATGTCCTCCCATAGCTCACAAGGTCTTCTGTCATTAGTGTTCAATGCAGCAGATGTATTCTTGAAATGTTCTCAAACTTGTGGTGAACGAGATTGAAGGTCATAAATTGGATCTTGTGAACTTTTAAATTTTTTCTTCTGCTTCAACCTGAGCTTAACTATGAGCAACTGAGGATATGTTTCATAGTCAGCCCCAGGCCTGGTAAACTGCAGATAGATAAACTTCTCTATGGTCTCCTACCAGAGATGGAGTCAATTTGGTTTCTGTGTATTCCATCTGGAGAAGTTCATGTGGATAGTCAACATGGCTGTTGTTGAAAAAGGTATTTGCTATGAACAAGTCATTGGGTTTGCAAAATCCTAACATGTGACCTCCAGTTTCATTTCTATCACCAAAACCATATTTTTCAACTGTTCTTCCTTCCTCCTTGCTTCTGATTTTTGCATACCAGTTGTCAATAATTATCAGTGCATCTTGATAATAAGGCATGTTTGATCCATTTCAGGATTAAGATGTTGGTAGAATTCTTCAATGTCTTCATCAATAGCTTTTGTGATTGGTGCATAAATTTGAATGATAGTTTCATTAATTGAATTTCCTTGAAGGTGGATAAATATAATCCTATCATAGACAACATTGTGCTTAAAGATAGAGCTTTACATGTCCTTTTAATAATGAATGCAAGGCCACTTCTCTTGATTTTGTCATTATCAGCATAGTAAGCCATATGATTTTCTGATTCAAAATGGCACATACCAGTTCATTTCAGCTTTCTAAAGTCAATGACATCAATTTTTGATGATTTCCAATTTTCCTCGATTACTACTTTGTCAATTCCAAGTTCCAATTAGTAATAGATTTTTGCAGCTGTTTCATCTCATTGTGAGTTGTGCCCCATCAGCGAATGAAAATCCTGAAGGTTTTCCTCCCATAGGCTTTTCCCCACTCACATCACCATGGCTGATTGAACTCAGAAATCAGCTCTTCCTCAATCAAAGTGTCTTCTGGCAGGAGGAGTTACCCACTGGTACTAGTTCTGACAACGTTTGCTTCCATCAGTAGGCCTTCAGTGTCTGACAGTGTTTTCATGGTATATGTCAGGTTTTCAGGGGCTTTTTCCTCCAAAGTGGGCAGTTGGTTCCTTCTTCAAAGTCTGTTCTGAGGGTGGAAGCTCCACCAAAACATGGTCACTTTGGGTGGTCCTGTTGGCCTTTGAAAGATTGGTGGCATCTCTTTCTCATCACAACAATTTACAAGCCATCATGCTGTGGCAAACTGACAGATATATACAAACAGGCGCTGTTGTCGAAAGATTCATTGAAGCATAAAAATCAACACAATATACCTCACTCTAATGCTTCTCCCATGCCATCTTCCCCATGACAGGAATCAAGTCGTTTTAAATGATATTCATCAGAGAGACTACCTCTCAAAGTTACCCCACTGACTGTTTTCCCTTTTAAAATGATGTTTTTGTGACTAGTTTACACTAATAGAACTAATAGTTTACACTAGTAGAACAAGTGAATGTCTTGGGGGTGGGGGAGTGGGGAGACCAGCAAGCGTTACCAACTATTATTAAAATATTCATAAGAGTTTCCACATTTTGGGGTTTTTTTTCTTAAGTCTTGAAGAATACTTTTACTGTATTAGCTAAGAAGATCCTATAATCTGTAGGGCTAAAGGGACAAGTGTATCCTTGGTTCATGTGATGCTTAATCAGAAGGTAAAAGCTCTGTGTGCAAGTGGGTTCAAGTAGCTATGTTGCTTAAAAGGTTTAAATTAGAAGATTCTTTATAATCACACTATATTAACCCAGAAAGGATTTCATAAACACCCTGGACTCTTGCAGGGAAATAGTGAAGACCCCTATCCATTCTGTCCACTTAGATGTGAACCCCTCCTGGGACTCTCCAGGAAAACTGGGCATATGCCAAGAGTCATTGTTCAGCCCTCAGGACCCCTTTCATACCAACAATCATATTTCATCTATCAAATAAGTCAAAGAGGTCACACAAGGTGGACAGTTCCTGTATATTCCAGAAGGGGGAAAGACCCCAGTCCCAATGAGGAAAGGTCTAAATGTAGAGAGTTTCTCCCAGGAGCTAGAAAGACAATGGAGGTTAGAAGCCACAAGTCTAGATGCCTTGATCAAAATTCGGCAGGGCTTAATCATGGGAAGAAGGAGCTTTAGAGGTTTTACAGATAATCTCCCAGCTTCAGAAAGCTAAAGTAGGGTTGCCTTCAAAGGAGAGTCATAATCAGATTTAAATATTTGAAACTTACATTCCAATGTGGACATCTATCATGTCAGAGACTGAAAATTTTACCTACAATTTCTCACATTTCCTGATCAGGCTGTTCTACAATGTGATTAACATTGTGATCACAATAAAAATGTTTTATTTAGTGGATAATTGTATGTACCGGTATCTACCATTTCCAAATGTCTTCTTTTATTACCCTTGTTCAAGAAAGTCTTAATATTTAAGTGATTTACTGATCACTTAAAATGCCAGCCTAGCCATTAAGAGGTACATTCACTATACGGTGCTTAATTTTATAGTACATTATTTCTTTATAAACAGACACATTACTGTAGAACATTAATTAAACCTTTTCCCCATTATGCACTACATTCAGAAGACAACAGTGTAACCAAGTGTTGCCCTGAAGAATGTGCCTGTGACTCTATTTCTTGGCTCACAAAGGAAACGCGCTTCCTGAGAAGCTAAGCTACTGGGACTCCAGGATTAGGCAAGAGACAGCTATGATTTGTGAAAGACGTACTTAATGAATAATGCATGGCAGATGCACTTCAGCAACCCAATTTGCTGAACTATTTAGCATCAATAACCAAACTATAATAGAAACAGAAGGCCTTTTAGAGCTAGGTTATGAGAAGAGTTTTAATAAAATGATATCACTCCAGTCATGTGCATCACATTTGCATGCAGTAGAACCTGGTGTTTAGCTTGGTATGGAAAGACAACTTTTGCGTCCACCTTGAGGTAGAGTACATGCTCAGAAATATGTTGGCCAATTGGTGTCAGGTGACGATCAGCAAAATGAGGAGGCATCGAGGAAACATGGAGCTAGTTCTTTTCTCTGCGAAACACACAGTTCTAAAAGGGCAGACTCAGGCTGGCTTTCCAAGACACTTCTGGTGGAAAATTATTCTGGTGAGAAGCATCAAATTGCAATCAAATTTCCTATTTGCTTTGAGATTGAAAGCACATATTACTTTACTATTTCCTATGGCATGTCATGTTTTCTAACATTAATAGAAAAGAGTAAAAGTGGTGTCAAGACATTAATCATCATTAAATCATTTACTAAACACTTTTGAAAAGCCCATTTTTATATTTCTCTGCTGAACCCTGGCTTTCCAAAATCAAGATGTATCAAATTAGCAGTTTTTACATGGAAACACATAAACTGGTACCTCCCCATGGATAATAAAAACAATACATCGATCTCAAATTTCTCAGTACTACTAATATGGTTTGTTGTTGTTGTTGTTGTTGTTGTTAAGTGCTGACAAGTCAATTCCAACTTACAACAGCACTATCTGCAACAAAACACTACCCAGTCCAAAGCTATCCTCACAAGTGTAATCATATTTCATCTCATTGTTGCAGCCACTGTGTCAATCACTAACACTTTATCACACATGAAGTATGAGAGGCGACATCTCACTATCCAAACTTCCAAGGGGTAATCTTGCTGTATTTCTTCCCAAACAGATTCATCTGTTTCTCTGGATCACTGCCATAGAGTTGATTTTGATGCACAGTGGCCCTATAAGACAAAGTAGAACTGACTCTGTGAGGGTCTAAGACTATAGATCTTTTTATGTGTAGAAAGCTTCATCCTTTTTCTGAGTCCTTCTGACTGTCTTTGGGATAGTCAATATTCTTTGTGAATACCATAATGAAAGTGTATCTTTGTGAACACCATAATTCAAGTGTCCACTGTCCACCTTCTCTATTCAATGTCCAGCTTTCACATGTCTGTGCACCAATTGAAAATAATGTAGGTTGGTAAATAAGTACTTTGATCCCCAAAGTGATATTTTCATTAGTTAACACTTTTGAATGGTTTTTTTGCTCATGGAAATTTATCCCAATTCTTTATGCCACCACAATATTGTATGTTGAACTCACTTCTTTATCACTCACAAAATGCCACTGCTGTACCAGTATATGCCATTCCTGTCCAATTTACTTTTATTCTTAAATTTGTTATTAATCTAAAACCAGTTTGTCAAGTTGATTCAGATTCATAATGACCTCATACGCATCAGGGCAGAATGGTACTCTCTAGGGTTGTCATGGGCTGGTTTTTAAGGGGATCTTTTGGTCCTTTCTTCTGAGAGGCCCCAGTGTGAACTCAAGACTCCAGCCTTTTCATTAGCAGCTGACCATGCTGTTTGCACCACTCAGAGAATTCTGTGTTATTACTTTATTGCTAAATAACAAAACATTATATTTGTACTAAGTCTATGGAAGACACACTTCTGGAAAAATCAGCCACTGAAAGCCCACCGAGCACAGCTCTGTCCTGGTGCACATGGATTCACAATGAGTCAGAATTGACTTGACAGCAACTGTTTTACTTTTCACTAGCAGACTTAAAGGGCACAAGAAGGTGATGAGGACTAGGACTTTACTGATAATTTACTAAATTATCAGAGGTGAGGTAGACATATCATATGAGGAGTTGGATAAAGAAGAGAGATTTCCTAGAGCAAAAAAATCATTCTGGAATACTATGGTCCATACAGAATAGTCAAAAACATCTTCCAAGAGAAAAACATTAAAATTCCTCTTGAACCCATACACCAGTGGCCTTGAAATTCACCTACATCCCTGAAATCTAAACTTTAGCTGATTGTGAGACTGGGCATGGGGACCTCAACCTCTGAGCAAAATCTTCCCGTGGTTCAAGATCCTCTACCACTTGCAATTGTATCATATTGAAGGTAGTCCTTATATGGAGAGAAGTCTCTGGTTCAATTGTTTGTTGTTTATATAGGAGTAATTAGGGCCTTAAAATCATTGTACATGCAAGTCTTCAGGCCTCTAATGAGATGAGAATTAATTTTATTGAGTAGCTTCTATGAGCTGGGCATTGTACTGGATGGCTCATCCATTGTTTATAGTGATTAGAAAACATGAGTATTAAAATTAAGAAACTAAAAGGAACAAGAGGTGAATGAAAGAACTATTGTCCTTGAAAAATAGCTTTCGGAGAAAGATAAGCATCAGAGTAGCATGAGAAAGGGCCATGGGAACTACACTCTTGCCTATCTTGGAGAAGGTAGAGGGTGAACAGGATGACCTATGCTGCTACACCCTATCCTGGACGTTTCCTAGCATGAGGTCATATCTCCTTATGTTATAAGGGAAGGAAAAGTGAAACAGCCCACAGTCATGTTTCTCCTTAGCAACCCTGAACTAAACAGCTTTATAAAAAAGCCCCAAGACATTTTCTAATCTAAGTATCCAAATTGCTAGGCCTAAGCAATCATTACTTCCAATGTGAGACAGGGTTCCTGATATCAAAGTTAGCATATTATCATCTCATTAAAGTTCTCACTTTATTAAAGAAGAAATTGGGATTTATAAAAGTAAATTGTCCATGCCAGGTACAGCATTACAACTCAGGTGTGGCTCGCCCCGAAGCCCAGGATTTTCCCGTCTCCAATCTGATTCCAAACTGAGGATTTGGGGGAGGGACACAACATGACCTGAATGCTGTGGCTATGATTGATTCTCATATGCGCTGTGACTTATTTTTAAAAACCCTCCCCAGTGGAGAGTAAACCTACTATAACAACAGGTTCCACTCATTTTCTCGTCATAATGACCCTATAGGACAAGTAGAATTGCTTCTTAGGATTTCCAAGTCTGTATATATTTAAGTGAGCATAAAGTTTCATCTTTCTCTTTAAAGAATGGTTGGTGTATTTGATCCCAAACTTTGCAGTTAGCAGACAAATGCTTGTTGTTGTTGCTGTTGTTGTTTGCTTTAGAACAAGCTCTGGCACATAATGACGCTATGTATAACAGAGCAAAACACTGCCTGATCCTGTACTGTCCTCCCAATTGTTATTCTGTTGACCCTATTATTTCACCCCAATATATCAATCCATGTCATCAGGGGTTTCTTCTTTTTCTCTCTTGACAGGGAGCTGCCAGATGTTCAGGTGAGATTCAGAAGACAACACAGAACAAGGGGTATCATTGATTATGTCAGATAAATCTTGGCTGAGAGCAGAGAACATCAGAAAGATGTTTGCTTATGTTTCATTGATTATGCCAAGGCATTAAAATGTGTAAGCCATAATTAACTATGGATAGCCTTAAGAAGAGTGAGAATTTCAGAAAACTTGGACTCATGCAGAACCTGGACATGAATCAATAGGCAGTTGTGAAAACAGAATAAGGACGAACTACTGGTTTAAAATCAGGAAAGGTATGTCTCAGAGTTGTGTCCACTCACCATACTTATTCAATCTGTCTGCTGAGCACATCAACAGAGAAGCTAGGTTATAGGAAGAGGAATGCAGCATCAGGATTGGAACAGAGTTTATTAACCACCTGTGACATACAGATGACACAACTTTGATTGCTGACATTGAGGAAGACTTGAAGCACTTGCTGATAAATATCAAAAATTGTAGCCTTCAGTATGGTTTACAACTCAATGTAAAGAAGGCCAAAATCTTCACAACTGAGCCAATAGGTAACATCATGATAAGTGAAGAAAAAATCAAAGTTATCAAGTATTTTGCTTTGCTTGGATCCACAATCAATATTCATTGATACACCAGTCAAGAGATTAAATGATGCACTCCATTGGGTAAATATACTGCACAAGATTTCTTTAGCATGTTAAAAAGCAAGGAGGTTCCTTTAATGACTAAGGTATGCCTAATCTGTGTCGTGGTATTTTCAAGCCTCATATGTATATCATAGTTGGACATTAAATAAGAAAGACCATAGATGAACCCAAGCATTTGAACTATGGATGCTGGTGAAGAAATTGAAAGTACCATAAACTTCCAAAGAACCCAATCTGTCTTGGCAGAAGTACTTGTCCCACATGCCCTTGAAGGTAAGGTTGGCAAGACTTTGTCTCCTGGATATTAGACCTGTTGTCCATAGAGACCAGTCCTTGGAGAAGGGCTCTGTACTTGGAAAAGTAGAGGAGCAGCAAAAAGAGCAAGACCTTCCACAAAATAGATTGTCCCAGTGTCTGTAACGGTGGATTCACATATAAGAATGACTGTGAGGAGGAAGGTTGGCTCGGCATCAGGTGATGTTTCATTTTGTTGTACACGGACTCACTCTCAGTTGAAACTGACAGGACAGCATCTAACAAGAACAGCTTTTCTAGTCCGAGGTCATTTTTCAGGGCCTCGTCTCTCCTGAAAGGATGTCCAAAGCATGTGAGACCAAACCGTACCATTCCCTTTCATAAGGAGTATTGGGATGGACTTCTTTCAAAATAATTTTGTCTGTTCTTCTGACATTTATGGTATTTTCAGTATTCCTCACCAGCACCCTAATTCAAATGCACCAATTCTTCTTTGGTCTTCCTTATTCATAGTCCAGAGAAATAAAGTTATTGAAAATACCAGGGCTTAGGACACACATCCTTGAATCCTTGAATCCTTGAACTAAAATTTTTGCTCTTTAACAATCTGAGTAGATCTCGTGCAGCAGAGTTGCATAAGCAATACATAATTTGGTTCATTGACTGCTGCTTCCGGTGTTGACTATGGATTCAAATACTAGGAAACCTCTAATGACTTTAATATTTTCTCCACTTATCATGATGATGTCTATTGATACTGTTTTGAGGATTATCATTTCCTTTACTTCTTGTTGAAATCTATACTTAAGATTGGTCTTTGATTTTCATCAAGACCTCATTTTCAGCAAGCTAGGTAGTGGATCTAAATATTGAATATTGTTATTTTATTTTTATTAAAAGATCACTTTATTGGGGATTCTTAGAGTTCTTATAACAATCCGCACATCAATTGTATCAAGCATTTTGTACCTATATTGCCATTATTCTTTTCTAGACATTTATTTTCTATTGAGCCCTTAGTATCAATTCACCTTTTTTCCCTTGCCTCCTCCCCCTCTCAGCCTCATGATCCCTTGATAAATTATAAATTATTTGTATATCTTACAATGACTGCTATCTCCATTCCTTAATGGCTTCTGTTGAAGGGGAACAGAGAGGGAGGAAGGGGATTAAGTTTTGATCATTGTGATAGGTTCCCCCTTCTCCTCCTCTCCCTATCCCCTATCCCTATCCTCTTGATAATGTTACTCCCATTCCTGTTCCTGGATTCCATGTGTCGTGAGCATTAATCTCTTATCTGAATCTGTGCACATGCTCCAGGGAAAGGCAGGAATGGGGTCATGATATTGGAGGGTGATAGTGTGTCTCATTGGTGATTTACTGTGCCCTAGTTGACTCATCCCTTCCTTATGACCCTTCTGTGAGTGGATGTCCCATGGTCTACAGATGAGGGGGGGGGAGTGTTCTCTACTCTGACTTCCCTCATTCTCAACAATATGGTTCTGTTCTTTGTTTTTTGTTTGGGTCTTCTGATGCCTATTACCCCATCCTAATGATGTCTCTCTTAATTGTGAGCCTGTTGCTTCTCTGCTAGATGTTCACTTGCTTAACTTCAAGCCTTGATGACTCTAAACCCAATATTTTTTCATAGTCTGATACCATCTGCTCTCTTCACCACATTTGCTTTTGCACCGATTTTGTCTTCACTGACTGTGCTGGGAGGGTGAGCACTACAGAATGCCAGTTTGTTAGACTAAAGGTTTTTTTGCAAAGAGGGGGCTATGAACAGAGGTCCAAAGTCCATTCTGTACCTCAGTGTATTGCCAGTATAAGTACATGGCCGATACCTCTATTTTTATGAATTAGTCTACTTGCATATGTGCACCCCTCCATATATACCTCCATCCTCAGCGTTGCTTCCTAGGGCTTTCCTGTTTCCTTTCACCTTTCCCCTATTCCACCGTCACCCTTGCCCTACTTCTGCCTGTTACTAATGCCTCTCAGCTAGATCGCTGTTGATCCAGCATTCCAAGGAGCTCGACATCCTCCATGTTTTCTATTTTAATACCCTCGTTGTTCCGCTGTCTGTGGCATTGTTTGCTCACTGCTCCCTTCCCCCTGACTCCTTCTCCCCCAAGTCCATCCAGGACTATCAGGCCCATTGCTTTGTCCTCAAGTTTGCTTCCCAAGCCTATCTTATATACCTATATACTTACATACAAGCCTACCCAAATGTCAGCTGAGACACCTAATTTTACCACACAAACTGCATTAAAGATGTGCTCAAAAACTCAGCTAATACATGAGTATAGATGGTAAGTAGGAAAAGCACCAAACTAAAAGAAAAAAAAGATTGGGAAAAAAAAAAAAAAGGAAAAAGCACACTTAATTCCAGGTCTGTCCTCTGACCTTTAGGATTGTCTCCACTATCCCTAGGGATGTTCAGGGAGCTTCCCCTCCTAGCCTGAAGTCTATTTGGGTAGTTCCTCAGGGACTTTGTGGTTTTGATTTGTTCCTGTTGCCGATCTGCAATGTTCTCTTCTTGATTTTCCCTGCTACAGTGGGTTCAGACTGGACTAACTTCCCACCATGCCTTCCTCCAGTCGTGTTGCTGCATTTTTCTTCATATAGTCCAACTCCTGAGATTATTTTCTCAGCACATTCTGAAGCAATACAGTGAAATGATGCACAATTTTCATGATTTTAAAACACTCCGTATTCCCCCGTTCTGTTCAGATGACAACCTCTTGGTCTATATACAGGTTCAGCATGAAGACAGTTCAGTATTATGAACTGCCTTTTATTCATAATGCTATTCATTATTCATTATGATCGACGCAGTCTACATGCCTTTGCCTAGTCAATAAAGCACAAGTAAATATCTTTCTCATGGTCTCTGATTTGAACCAAGATCCATCAGACCTCAGCAATGTTAGTCCTTGTTCCACAGCCTTTTCTGAATCTGGTCTAAATTTCTAACAGCTACTTGTCAGTGTATTTCTGTAGCGGTTTTTAAGTTATCTTCAACAAAAATTTACTTGTGTGATACTGTATGATAATTTCTGCATTCTTTTAGGTCACCTTTCTTTGGGAGGGACACAAATATTGATCTCTTACAATCAGCTGGCCAGGTAGTTGCCTCTCAAATTTCTTGGCATAGACTAATGAGGGCTTCCAGAAATTAATCAATATGTTGAAATGTTTCAAGTGGTATTCCTTCAATTCTTGGAGTCTTTTTTGGCTAATGCATTCAGTGTAGCTTGGGATTCTGCCTTCAATCAATAACACCAGCTCTAGATCATGTGCTACCTATTCAAATGGTTGAGTGAGGGCTAATTCAGCCTATACAACGACTGCAGGTCAGTGGTTCTCAACCTTCCTAATGCCGTATACTTCAATAAAGTTCCTCATGTTGCGGTGACCCCCAATCATAAAATTTTTTTCATTGCTACTACATAGCTGTAATTTTGCTACTGGAATGAATTGCAATATAAATATCTGATATGTAGGGTGTATTTTCATTGTTACAAATTGAATTTAATTAAAGCATAGTGATTACAAAAATAATATGTAATTACATTTTGTGAAATATTTATTTCTACTTACAAATAAATAATTTTTTGTCTCGAAGCATGGGTCTTAATACAACAACAGAAAATTACAATGATACATTTTGTGAGAGTATGCATAAAATCCAACATCAGAGTGAAGGTTGAGATAACTTCATTCTCATCAGATCAGAAATTCTTGGGGCTGTCTTTGCAAGAGCACAATGAAGATCATCTTCCATGACAAGTCTACTTCTGTATTTTGACTTGATAACTAACAAGCTGAAAAACCCTGTTTCACAAAGATATGTTGTTGGAAACGGAGGAAGGGGCAACACAGAACAGGATATGACTGCAAACACATGATCCAGAAATTTGTAACTGACACAATAGAGAAATCAGTTCTTACTGCATTGCTGTAAGTTCAATGAACTGCTCTTGTGCTTGACTGTGAATGGGCTTCTGGCAAATGCAAATGGGATGTCAGGCAGTTTGGAAAGAAGTGAAATTTCACCTGCAAGGATGTGCAAGTGTTCTTTCACAGAAATTGTCACCATAATCCTTTTGTCTGGTTCAATGCCATATTCCTCAAAGAAAGCAGATCAGGTAGGCAACATGCAAATTTTATTTTCATTCCATTTTTTTTTGCCAAAGTTGAAGCTTAATTTTTAATGATCAGATCTTTTCAGAAAATAAGGCATTTTGCATTTGTTCCTTGTAGTGATCAATTTAACTCATTCAAGGTGGCAAATATGTGAACCAAATAAGCGGTAGCAGAGCATTATTCAGGACATCCAATTCTTGCACACTTGCAAAAACAGTAGGCTATTTAAAGTGCTCACCTTCACAAAATTGACAGAACTTACGATGCTTTTCATTTCTTCTCGTAACTCCTGTGGCAGCATCTTTGTCGCGAATATTTGCTGATGAATCATAGAGGGAGTTGGGATAACTTTTGGTGACTCATTCAGTACCAAACGTTGAAACCCAGATCCACATTCTAGCATAGCTGGAGCACCATCTGTGCAAACACCACACATCTTTTTCCAGGAGATCTTCTGCTCTTTCAGAAATGAGCCAACCGTGTCAAATACATCATGTGCGGCAGTTGTCCTTTCAAGAGGCGTGCAGAAAAGAAACTCATCTTTAAAGTTGCCAATATTAATATACCTCACATAAACCAGTAACTGTGAACAGTTTGCACCATCTGTAGCTTCACCAAGCTGGATGCTAAATATTGAAAGTGGAGCAAGTTTAATGTCCTAGATCACCTGATCAAGAATGTCAGCAGACATGTCATCTACTTCTCTAGACAATGTTGTTAGAAAAGGAAATTACACTCAATTTCATAGAAAATTCATCTCTGATCATAAGTGCCACCAAATATGGCTGCTATACTTTGTTTGTGATAGTTGCCACCAATGTCATGTCTGGCTGTCTTGAGTCCATCAGCTTTGCTTCTAAAATAGTTGGTATCCTTACCAGCAAAGTTCAGATGCTTGCTTTCAAAATGGTATTTGTTTGTTCAACTTCATACATTCAGCTGACAGAACTTCACAACAAATAATATGGTGTGGTTTCTTAATTCCTGCTGTAAATATTGAGATAAATCCATACTGCAAAATATCCTCACTATATTTTCTTTCTATAACATTCTTCTCTACACAATCTAGTGTCATGAGATGGTTTGCTAATGAAAACAATGTGGAAATAGCTTTAATAGTACAAAAGATGACACATGGCATAGTTGATTTAATGCAGTTTATTAAAGTTTCCTATTATTTACCATTCTCTGTATTTTTTTACATACCTCTTACTACCAAGGGACAGAATTTACATCAAACACAACTGAATATAAAGAGACTGATCAGCAACCAGATTTAAGTTTACATGGTACAGATTTTTTTTGCAGTAGTTGATGGTTTTACATTTACCCAGTAACTATAGTTCATGAAGTGTTGTTTTACCTCCATACTGCTGTTCTCTACAGAGTAGCTGCTTTTAAGAGTAGCTGCTTTCAACACAGCAGCTGCTCTCTACACATGTTTGACTGGTCAGCATAAGCACATTCTGGCACCAACCCTATCACATACACCTGTATTTGTATTGAGTGTATGTGATGGGGTTGGCACAATGATGTCATCATACCGGGTACTCATATATGGGCTTATCTGCATGTAGGTGGACCCACCTGAAGACAGATGAAGGTCTCCGTTCCTAAGACCCCTAGGAATAAGTGTTTTCTGATAGTCTTAGGCCACCCCTTTGAAGGGTTGTTTGACCCCCAAAGGGGTTGAAAACCACTGCTCTGGGTATTCCTCCCATATTCTTTTGATGCTTTCAGAATCATTGAAGTTTTAGAACAGAATAGTTCAACATTTCAATCTAAGGCTTTGAATATTTTCTTCAGTTCTTTCAATTTGATATACGTTAATTATGTCCTTCCTTTTAGATTTTTTAACTTCAGTCCTTTGTACATTTCATTGTAATCCTTTACATTTCTTCTTTGAAATGTTCTATTCTGCTCTTTTGCCTAATCATCCTTTCATTTTCTTCAGCTACTCTAAATTCAAGAGCAAATTTCAGAGTCTCTTCTGAGATACACTCTGGTGCTTTTCTCTCTTTCCTGTATTTTCAAAGACCTTTTGCTTTTTTCATGTAAGATGTTCTTGATAGTATCCCTCAACTCATTTTGTCTTTAGTCTCTTTTATGAGGCATCACGGCATCAAATGACTTCTTGAGAGAGTATCTACAGTTAGGCAAGGCAATATCAAAAGCACATTTCAGACCCTCGTCAACTTCTTTTCATCTATTCAACTTTAGCTTGCATATGAGCAATACCTAACCCATACCAAATTCAACATGTCCAGATGTAAATGCATGACTTTCCACTCCCACAAAAGCTCCTTCTCCTGTGTTTCTTTGTCAGTGAATAGTACTGCCACTCTGCTACTTCTTCCAAACAGTGATGTGAAGTCACTGTGGACCTTTCCTCTCCACAGCACTCTCATCCCTGTGCATGCAATGTGTGCATATCTTATATCAAGGTCCTCATCAAGTGTGGGAAACAAGCTCAGGAAGAGAGTGTGTTTGGACAAGCTCTCAACATTCACAAATTGAGGAGTCTGGGAGACAAAGGCTCCTGTGGAGGAAACTTTCATATTTGTGGGTTGGAGATGTGTCCCACTCACATTCTCCTAAGTAAAAGTTATTCCGCTCATTCCACTCACCCACCCCCATGCTACTGCCAAATCTAAGGTGCTGTTTGCAAACATACAGTCATTAACTATACTCCTGGAGGTCAATTGCGTGAAGGTTGTCTGCCTTCGAAGGCAACCAGGTCTTAGTATCTGTCCCACCCTAAATATGGCTTACTCCTTTCTGCTAAAAATAATGGATTGTTCCCATGGGGAGGAGCTCAAAGACATCTATGGTCAAGCGTCCTCAGGGATGACCAAGGTAAGGGTGCCATCTTGACTCTAGAGTCCACCCATCTGGTTATGTAGGTGCCTTTCTGTCACATATATGGCCCTAGCACAAGCCCTTCCTATTGTGTGTATAACCCTAGCTTGTCCCCCTCCTATTACCTGTATATCTCTTGTACAACCATGGTCTGCATGTCCAAGATTATATAAACTTGTGAGATTACATTATTCTCTCTTGCTCTCTCTCATCCCCCCCCCCCGCCCGACCCCTACTCCCGTCTCCCAAAGTCATAGCAAAAGACAGCACTCCAAAACTTTTGTCTCTCAATTTCTTCCTTTCAATTATTTTCTGGTTTGATCTCTATCTGAAGAGAGGAGCCCTGGTATGCTTTATCTTGTCTGAGATCTCTTTAATTTACCCCTCAATTACACAAACACCCCTTGAACCCATGAAGTTCTTGGGAGATGGGTCCCCCATAATCAAGCACTTACAATTTAGCCTTCTAATATTTCTCCATAACACTTTGAACTACCCACTTCTCCTTATGCCTGCTCCTACCATCACCTCACCCGGACATCAGGTGTGTCAGCTTCCCAACTCTCATCTCTATATCACCAGTGGCCTCATCTTAATCCTTTCCATTATTCTGTATGTTGCAGCCAGTCATCATTTTAAATATAAACTTGATCACATGCCACCCACACTCCATAACATAGTCTCCTTTTCTTAATAAACTCAATAACTTCCTAGTGTGATAATATTGATAGGATATGATATGACATGACATGACATGACATAATATAAATAATATGACTGATAATATCCTGTACAGTTTGACTCTTACCTGCTTATCTTTTCAAGCTTATGTCAAACTATACTCTCCCACATCAATGTGCCCTAACCACTTACATGTAGTCTAATTTGCAATTCACCCTGCACCATGCTTCTTCCTATCATAGAACCTTTACAGACATGAGAATATCCCCCAAATATTCCTTCTCACTTTCAAACAACTCATTACTCCTATTTGTCCTTAAGTTCTCAATTCAAATTTATATTCTCATAGAATATTTCCATAAGTCACTAAGCGAGACAATGCCTCCTTCTTAGACACTCATATAACATCTTACGCCTTCTCTTCATGGTCCTCACCAAGTTAATAATTATACATACAGGTAAGTGTCTACTTGATTTTCTCTCTCCATTCAGTTGTAAGGGAAATGACTGTGTGTGTTATCTCCTCTGAATCCTTAATAATAAATGCAATCTGTGGAACCTACTAAGTATCTCATCAATATATGTAGAAAAAAGAAGGAAAAAAGAAAAATAGTGTCCTGGGTGTACCATTAGAAAATGATCACAAAGTTAGTAGCTTTTAAGAATATGCATTTTTTTAATCTCTGGAAAGCAGAGCATTGGTCATGTTGATTCTTTCAAAGAACTCCGAGAAGGGAATTGTTCTGTGCCTCTCACCTAGCTTCTAGTAGCCCCAGGTGTTTCTACAGTGTCAAGCAGCATCGCTCCCTGTCTCCCTGGGGTTTCTCTTTTCTAAAGTCACCTGTCATACAGGATTAGGACTACTCTCTGTCTGCATAACCTCATGCTAACCTAGCTGCTAACATCCTTAAAGGTCCTGTTTCCAAACACATTCACCGTCAGTCACAGGTACATATTGCTTTATGGGGAATACATTTCAATCGATAATAGAAGAGAAGGGAGAAGGAGCATTGTGAAGACTATTAATTTGCATCCTACATCTCAGGATTGACTTGAGACCAGAGAGCAACCTAGCCTCCAAGAGCAGAAGAGGGTGGACTGACTGTGGGGAGAGCTGACTAGAGGGCTGCTTCACTCTCTCTGGGCATCTACTTTCTTGTTCACCTTAGACTCTACCAGAATTTCTCTGTGGGATTTTTCCTAGCACTTGTCCTACTTCTATTTTGGGTAAAATCAGCCAGCAGGAATGTTCTGAGAACACATCAATACCTTGTACTGAACTAAAACTTTGACCACATCTATATAAACTTGATCTGCCCAAGCAAGCCTACCTCAAATTGCTTGGTCAGATGAGTGCTGTGTTGCTCTCCCTCAGGCAGCTGCTCAGCATTGACATTTTCTGTGTTTATGCATCACCAAACCCATTACATAATGGTTTCACTGCTGTCATTGAATTTCCCCTGCAGTATTATCTTTCCTCTGCTCTTATTTCTGTGGAGTCTGCTGGGAGTGAGTCTCCTCTAGCTTCATCCTGATTTCCCTGCATTCTTTCCTAGCTTGCACTTTGTCCTCTGTGATGTTGGCGCCTGCTGCTGGGAGATAGCAGTGATTATAGGTATGCTGGCTCAGTGCAGGTCATCACAAGCACATTTGAGCAACACCAGTCCTGCTCCTGTGCTTAAAGAGTTTTTGCAGCAGGTTAGTTAAAGCCCCAAATCTGAAACCCTGTGCCTATCACAGACAAAAAAGAAGGGTCCAAGTCCACCCTCTGGCATCAGCCTCCCCTGAGTGTTCTCTCACGGCCAGTTAAGAGAGCCACTTGAAAAAGCTACTGCCAGTGGTCTCTCTGCCAGTGCAGCTAAGCAGTGCCACATTTGTGGTACTCAAAATATCACACGCCACTGGCACAAAGATAATCTTTCTGAGAAACAAAGAACAAGGGACTGCAATGACGCTGGCATGCCCGTAGCCCTTCACTTATCTGCTGATTGCAGAACAAATGAGAAGAATGCGTGCTGGAAAGTCTATTTGATCCACCCTTTAGAGTGAAAATTAAATCTCTTCATGGTGTGAAGACATTGATCACTGACCCTATAAGAGTAGAGCATCTGGCTCTGCATATCCACCAATACAACTTACAGGGAGGTGACTAGGCATCACGTACCTGCCTTCAAATGGAGCTCCTATTCCAGAAACATTCGCCTTGAACAGACAGAAAGAACATGGACATACAGATGCAGCAGATGACAAAGACACTGTACATTTCTCCTACACCAGCAGTTTGGGGATTTTCATCAGAAATTCATCCTGGTGGACGAGAATTCTCAGGTGGGAGGTGAATCGAGCTCCTCCTCAGCTCGGAAGTAAAAACCTGCCAGAAGAGAACGCAGGCCGAGTAAAGGCGCTCTTGCTGCACATTCTGCTGTGTAGTCTGGCACTTGCTCCATAAAGCTCCAAGAGGTTAGACCAACACAAACGAGCAGAAGCGACAGAAGGAGAGATTTGGATTCAGTGGAAGCAGCTCTCACAGAGCTGCCTGAAGGCCCTGGGGATGCGGAAGGCTAATGTACTTGACTGCTAACCAAAAGATTGGCGTGTCAAGCCCTCCCAGAGGCTCGCTGCAAGAAAATGCTGGTGATCTACTCCAAAATGTCGACCTTGCAATCCCCTGCAGTGTTGTTCTACAGTGACTCACCCGGGGTATTGGTTCTGACTCACAGCCACCCTACGAGTACAGCAGAACGGAACACAGTCTGCTGCTGTGCCGTCCTCATGAAAGCCTTGTCACAGCCACTGTGCCAAGCCTTTTGTCAAGGGTCTTCTCTGCTTGGCTGCCCTTCTATTTCACCAAGTATGATGTCATTCTCCAGGTCTCCCCGATAACGTGTGCAAAGTATGTGTGACAAACTACCACTATTCTTGACTCTAAGGAGCATTCTGTCTGTACTTCTACCAAGACAAAATGGTTTGTTCTCTTGGTGTTCCATGGTTTTTTCAATATTCTTCTCCAGCATCATAAGTGAAATGCATCATTCTTCTTCAGTCTTCCTTATTCAATGCCCAACTTTCACAAGCATAAGAGATGATTAAAAATACCATGGCTTGTCTCAGGCATGCCTTAGTCCTCCAAGTACCCGCGTTGCTTTTCAACACTTTAAAGTGGTTTTCTGCACCAGATTAACCCAATGCAGTGTGTCCTCCTGCTTCCATGATAATTAATTATGAATCGATGCAACATGAAATCTTTGAAAATCCCATTTCTTTTTTTATCATGTTTCCGATTGGTCAAGTTGTGAGAATGTTGATGTTCTTCACTATGACATGCAATCCATACTGAAAGCTACAATTCTTGCGCTTCATCAGCAAGTGCTTCCATTTTTCCTCATTTTCAGCAAGCAAAGTTGTGTCATCTGCCTATCACAGATTGTTAATAAACCATACAATCGTGATGCCATATTCTTCCTGCTGTAACCCATATTCTCGGATTATTTGCTCAGCACACAGGTAAAACAAAATGATGAGAGGCGGTAACCCTCACGCACACCTTTTCTGATTTTAAACCATGAAGTGTCCCCTTGGTCTGTCCTCACAACTGCCTCCAGACCCTGTACAGGCTCTGCATGAGTACCATCAAGGGCTCTGGAGTGAGTTCTGGAAGGAATATGAATCGACTCGATAATAATTGGGGGAGGAATCAAAAAACTGCCTTAAGATGGCATTGACACTGCTCATGTCAACCAACTCTCCATTTAAGGAAATCTCATCAAGAAAGTCTTGAGGAAGCACAACTAACTGCCATCACTCCCCCAAAGGATGTACAACCAGAAGCAGCACCTTAAGTGGCACCAGAACCTGAAAGCTTACCAAATTGCCCAAGGGTACGAATAGAAAACCCAACACTGGGTATCTTAAAGCAACAGGCACAGTGGAGGGAAAGTTCCTATTAAACGTGATTTTTTTTTTTTCATTTTAAAAGAAGAATGAGAAGTGAAGCAGATCATTTACCTCAGGTTTCTGGGGTCCGCATTTGGGAGCACAGGTAAAGATTTCTAGTCTGGATCGAACACACTCCTGCTAGGGCATTATAGAACAAAATCAGTATGGATCCCTGGGCGGAGCACATTCAGAATTGAAGTTTGGATTGCAAACAGCCGACACCATTACAGGTCATATTTTGTGAGCATTCAACCAATATGCAGCTTTCTGGAGAAAGTGTTGACAGTATTTGTTGGTTTTTAAAAGATGACATGCCACCATTCTATGCAAATTCCAAAGCACCTTTAAATTTGTTCTACTTGTTTAATGAATTATCTGGATATTGAGAAATTTTTTGTTTTTTCCTTGGAAGTACATAATTAATGGTTAAGGTGGTAACAGGGTTAACTTTGTTTTTGTGGGGCTTGAAAGAAAAATAATGGATAAATGTTCTATTGAATGATTATATTTGGGGCTCATGTCTGAGCTTTGGAGTTTTATAAAACCCCAGAAATGCATAGATAACATACCTCCAATAACGTCGGAGGGAGGAGATTCGTGTAGCTTGCAGAGTGAATTGTTTTTGCCTTTTCCTTTCTTAACCTCCTGTCTGCTTTCTTGCAGCTTTCTCCATTTTTGTTTGGGGATTGTGGTAGTAACATAATGCAGTGTCAACTTGAGGATATTAAGAATAAAGCAGTGGAGTTTGGCCTCATAATAAGGTTGCAGCTTGATGACCTCATTTGGAGGTCTAATGAAGATCAAGAGCTCACTGGAAGCCAGACCCACATTCTGCTTCATCTTGTTGCTGACAAGCTACATGGAAAACCATGCCAGCACTGAGAATCTCCCACCACCACTGGATCCACAAGATTTTCCACCCACTGGCCTGTGTTCCTCCTGCATTCAGTATCATTGTATCTGTTGCATGATTCTGAAGAGGAATGCATAGACTGATATTGGACTGATGGGCTAATAACAGACTTATGGACTTGATCTGGACTGGGCTGAGATGTTTTCTCAATATACAATTGCTCTTTTACATGACTCTTTTGCATATAAGAGTGTCTATGTATTTGTTTCTCTAGTCTACCTAGACTAACACAGGGTTCCACCCCTTCTGACCCTCAAACGGTATAAACGAGGTAGGTTCCCAGATCCTACAGTTCCTCCAGTCAGATGTGCCCTTCCCTGGCCACAGTGCTTGGCTTAGTTTGGTCAGTCAACTTTATCCTATCTCATTCTAATGACAGTACACTGTCCAAGAACAAGAACCCCTTACTTTGGCACACTTGATTCACACCTGCAGGCTACTGACAGGAACCCAGAGACCATGTGAGACTCCGGAATACAGCCAACCCTGGTCCACAGCGTGCCTAACAGAAGCCCAGTTCTTGTTCCATAAATCACAGCACACCGAAGGCTGGATCTCCTCTTGCTCACTCTAATGTGCTAAGAAACTCTCACTTTACGTCAGCCGATTCGGGTTGGGTTTTCTGTCACTTGCTATGGAAAGAATGATAACCAAAACAGTTGGTGGAAATGCAAAACAACAGCTTGACAGCTACCATTTAGAATCTCTAGAAAATAAACCTCTATCAATTAACATGTCTCTCCCTTTGCACACCTCACATGCAGCTGTGTTCACAGAAACAGTCCTTTTTCCCATTTTCTTCACACTTGTGCCTTTGTTTCCTCTAAAATTCCCCCAAGATTACACAGATTCCCTGGGGAACCCTATTTCCATTTAAAACATGCTCTGAAATGCAATCAGCTCTTGAAATCATTTCAAAGAATCTCTAACAAGGCAAAGCAGCAAAAGGAATGTAATATGGCCACGGTTTTTGAACAGTGGGTATTATGGCATAATGAGGAAACCGGGCTCCTTCCAGTTTCATTTATCCCAAGAAGCTAAAATCGGTGTGAAAGGTAATGTCACCTTTTCCCACAGATATAAATCAATTTTTTCATGGGTGAAAAAGGAACTTCAGATCCAGAGTACCTAATCTGCTGTTTATGATTTGTGAAATGATCATTCTAATGGCAATTAGCAAGTGACCAGGAACCAAACATCGATTTCAGAAGACTCAAAGGGTCTTTATAGCAGAGACTAAAATGAAGTCAGGGAAATTAAATTTGGCTGGCATTTTCAATGGACTCATTGACACTAGGGAAGTCATTATTTAGCACCTTCCTTTCTTTAACTAAAGAGTCTTGCTGACACAGTGGTTAAGCACTCTCTCCTGCCTGTAAGGTCATTGATTTGAAGTCACTAGGCATTGTGCAGGAAAGAGAGCTAACAGTCCACTTCCATAAAGATTTACAGCCTTGGAAACCCTGTGAGATGGTTTTACTCAGTCATATAGGATCACAATGAGTCAAAATCAACTTGAGGATATCAGGAATGCTGCTCTTTAAGTATTCACACCACTGAAACACTAGTGACTTGGTGATTCCATATGAAAGTAATATGTTTTTGTCTTCTTACTTTGTCCAGCTCCCCCACTCTCTTTAATACCCTTTCTTATGTTTAAGAGGGAAAAAAGACAAGGTAGAAAAAGTGGTGATAACCCATGCCATAAAGCTGGAAATCAATTAAAGGACAAACAGTTGGAGGATGAATAATGAGTTACTTCAGCATGAATGGGCACTGAACAAGATCAGAGGGGAGATCGAAAATTTTCTAGAAGCAAATGAGAAGGAAAGCACCTCCTATCAAAACCTTTGGGATACAGCGAAAGCAGTCATCAGAGATAAATTTATTGCAATCGGTGCATATATGAAAAAGGAAGAGAGACTTATGATGGATATGCTTTCCTTGAAACTCCAACAATTAGAACAGAGTCAACAGAACAATCCCTCAACCAGCAAAAGAAAAGAAATAATAAAAATCAAAGCAGAGTTGAATTATTGGGAAGATAAAATAAACAATGCAGAAGATCAATGCAGCAAAAAGCTGGTTCTTGAAAAGGATCAATAGAATCGACACACGTTGGCAAAATTAACCAAAGAAAGGAAAGAGCGTGCAACAATAGACAGGATGAGGAATGAAGCAGGGGAAATCACAACTGACCCTAATGAGATTAAAAGGATAATGACAACATATTATGAAAGGCTCTACTTTAATGAGTTCGACAATGTGGAAGACATGGACAAATACCTGGAAAAACAATCCCTCCCCAGACTATCCCAGATAGAGATTAAGACCCTAAACAAACCCATAACAAGAGAAGAAATAGATATGATTATCAAGAAGCTACCAATGAAAAAAGCTCCCGGGCCAGATGGCTTCACTGGGGAATTTTTCAAAGCGTTCAGGGAAGAGTTGGCACCGATCCTCCACAAAGTTTTTAAGAGCATAGAAAAGGATGGAAAACTCCCAAACTCATTCTATAAAACCAGTATAACTCTGATACCCAAATAGGGAAGGGATCCCACAGGGATAGAGAACTCTAGACTGATATCTCTAATGAACATAGATGCAAAAATATTCAACAAGATATTGGCCAATAGAATACAAAAGTATATAAAATGCATAATCCATCAGGATCAGGTAGGATTCATCCCAGAGATGCAGGGATGGTTTAACATCTGTAAATCCATCAATATCATACACCACATTTATAAGATAAAGCACAAAAACCATATGATAATATCTATAGATGCGGAGAAAGCATTTAACAACATCCAGCATCCTTTCCTATTCAAGACGCTCAGGAGGATAGGAATGGAAGGACAGTTTCTCAAGTTGATACAAGCCATCTATACAAGGCCGACAGCTAATATCATAGTCAAAGGAGAAAAGACTAAATCAATTCCACTGAAAAAGGAAACTAGGCAAGGATGCCCCCTATCTCCCCTGCTATTCAATATAGTATTGGAGGTCCTGGCCAATAACATAAGACAACAGAAAGACATCAAGGGGATCCAACTAAGAGAGGAAGAAATGACATTATCATTATTTGCTGATGACATGATTCTGTACATAGAAAATCCCCAAAACTCCACAACCGGAGTACTAACAGCGATAGAAGAATATGGAAGAGTAGCAAGATACAAGATTAACAAGCAGAAGTCGATTGGTTTGCTGTACACATCCGACAAGACCATGGAAGAGGAGATCAGGAAGGCAGCATCATTCACAATAGCTAAAAATAAATTGAAATATCTAGGGAAATATCTAACCAAAAAGACAAAAAACCTATGCAAGGAAAACTACAAAACCCTACTACAGGAAACCAAAAGCGACCTCCACAAATGGAAGAATATCCCATGCTCATGGATTGGGAGACTCAATATAGTAAAGATGTCTATACTTCCCAGGGCACTTTATGAGTTAATGCTATCCCAACTCAATTACCAACAATCTTCTTCAGAGAACTGGAAAACTGACCACCAACTTCATATGGAGAGGGAAAAAGCCCAGAATTAGCAGAGATCTCCTCAAGGAAAAGGACACAGTAGGAGGGCTTGCTTTACTCCACTTTCACACCTATGACAAAGTCACAGTGGTGAAAACAGCGTGGTACTGGCACAATGACCAATACACAGACCAATGGAAAAGAATAGAAACCCCAGAAATAAAACCATTAGCATACAGACAACTGATTTTCAACAAGGGTCTCAAAAGTATCAAGTGGGAGGGTAATGCCCTATTTAAAGAATGGTGCTACAGACAATGGAAATCCACATGTAGAAAAATGAAACAGAATCTCTACCTCACTTCATGCACAAAATCAAACTCAAGGTGGATCACGGACCTAGAAATAAAACCTCAAACCATCAAAACCATTAGCGAAAGAATTGGGAGAGATCTAAGAACCTTGGCCCAGGGAGTACAAAAGCTGACTGTAATAGGACAGGGTACACACACAGGAGAACCTGAAATTGACAAATGGGATTTATTAAGGATAAAACACCTGTGTACATCAAAAGACTTTACCAAGAGAGTAACTAGGCATAGTAACTCCCACAGACTGGGAGAGGATTTTCGGCAATGGCACAACAGACAAAGGGCTTATTATAAAAATCTACAACACCCTCCTTGCCTGCAAGAAGAGGAAAACAGTTAACCCTTTGAAGAAATGGGAAAAACAACTAAGAAGAAGTTTCACTGAGGAGGAGACACTTATGGCCAATACATATATGAGAAAATGCTCCCTATCATTAGCCATCAGAGAAATGCAGATCAAAACAACCATGAGATAACATCTAAAGCTCTTGAGGTTAACCCAAATCAGAAAATCAGAGAACAACAAGTGCTGGAGGGGATGTGGCGAAATAGGGACACTTCTACATTGTTGGTGGTCCTGTAGATATGTATAGCCATTATGGAAAGCAATCTGGCGATATCTATGGAAAATGGAACTTGAGCTACCTTATGACCCAGCTATCCCTCTACTGGGTATATACCCACAACAGGTAAGAAATAAACCAAGACCAGCTGTATGCACACCAATGTTTATTGCGGCACAATTCACTATCGCAAAGGGTTGGAAACAATCTAAATTCCCATCAGTAGACGAGTGGATCAGCAAACTCTGGCACATACACACAATGAAGTACTATGCTTTATTCAAAAGCACTGAGGAGCACATGAAACACACCTCCTCATGGGAGGAGCTAGAGGAAATTATGCTAAGTGAAGTCAGTCAATCACAAAAGGAGAAATACAGCATGAGTTCCCTGAGGTAAGTGCAATCAACAAGGTATGTATAGAGGAGAAGCGTCCTATAACTTAACAGTTTTTAGGGAAAGAGGAGGATGGGGAACTAAACCCAAGGAGGTACATGTTGGGTAAAGCACAGAAGGGAGAAGGAAGGTGGGGGGAAGGAGAAAAAGAGGGGCTTTAAAGTGAAAGGATATCAAAGGGAGGAGGACTCTAGCCCACCCCGGGGGGAGAGTACGGATCTTATCTCCACAGAAGCTAGAGCGGGCATGCAGATCTTACCATGAAGCACCCAACCGTGAAGACAGAGTAGTCACATGGAAGAAGGCATGAAAAGGGAATGCTACAGGGCTGACCATATCCAGGCCTGGAAGTAGAGGCAGCAGAGAACAGGCTTGGCAAGGGACCAGAATGCCATACCCACTTGGAGACAGGTGGATACAGAGGATGAGAAAGAGAGAGGGTCCAGTTCCCACGATGACCAGAGTCCTGCCCATGATGCCCAGAAGACTACACCCTTGCAGAAACCTATGCCACAGGGGGGACAGGGCAAACAACAACAGGACCTGCTCCTTATGGAAGTAGACAATGACAGAGGACATATTGGGGGTCAAATGGTGGGAAAGAAATATGGGCTGAGCCCCCAAAATGGATCTAATCAAGAAAGGGGCGCTACTGGTTAGACAGTGGGGAAGAGAGGAAGACAGGGGGGACACAGGAGAGAGGGGAGATGAAGGGGGCCCTGGACAGACTTGAGGTTGGGGAGCACAACGGGTAGTCCTCGGTTGGTGGCGGGGAAGGTGTGGGAGACCTGGTGGGGCCAAAGTAAGGGTAATGTAATAGAAAGCATTGAAACCCAAATGATGACTGAGTATCACAGTGCAATGGGAGGAAGTCAGAAGGAAATAGAGAAAGGAACTAGAAGGCAAAAGGCACTTACAGAGGTCTAAACACAGATATGTACATATGTAAACATAAGCACATATTATAAAGAGGGAACAATCCTGATACATATATTTATATGTTTAATACTAAGATAGAAGCTGGACCTTGGATCCCTACCCAGGCGCTCCCCCTACCCAGGCAAGAACACTTTGTTCTACTAATTTGATATTTCAGAATGCTCACTGGCCCAATGTGATCACTGAAGTCAAATAGGTTCATAAGCAAATGTGGTGAAGAAAACCCATGGTGCCCAGCTACCAAAGGACATGGAGTCTGGGGTCTCAAAGTCTGAAGATAAACAAATAGCCATCTAGCTGAGAGGTATCCAAGCCCACAGGAAAGAAGTATCCACCAGATGGCCTCATGCATCAAACAGGAAAAATTGTATCACTGTGAGTAATCTTACATGAGACAACCACTGAGGGCATGTGGGGATTGAGCAAGAGTGGTAAAGATGGCTGATGGTACCCTGCTATCAAAAGATGTGACATCCGAGGACTTAAAAGTTTGAGGGTGAACAAACGGTTATATGGCCCAGGAACAACAAAGCCCACCTTAAAAGATGCACACCAGCCTGCACGACCATGAGATGTGGAAAGACCCAGATATCAGGCATCAAAGAACAAAAATCATATAACTGTGTGCCCACCCTCGTGACAAGATCATAGAAGACAGAAGGGAGCTGACGTAGACAGAGAGGCGAAATCTGATGGCACCCAACTACCAAATGATAAAGCACCTGAGATCGCGAAGGCTTGAGGGTGAATGGGATGGACATCTAGCCCAGAAGCAGCAAAGCCCACATGGAAGAAAAGCACTAGCATGTGTGATCACAGGGGGCTGAAGGGAGCAGATAACAAACATCAAAGAACAAGAACCACGTCACTACGAATGGGGGGAGATGAGTGGGGACCCAAGGCCCACCTGTGGGTAATTGAACACTCTCTCACAGGGGAGTCGTAGGGAGGAGACAGGCTAGTGAGGCTTAGTGAGTTAGCAATGAAGCATACGACTTTCCTCTAGTCCTGAAGGCTTCCTCCCTCCAAGTGTCATGGTTCCAGTGCTACACTACTGTGAAGAAGAGAAATGGAAATGCAGGGAACCCAGGACAGATAAACCCTGTGGGACCAGTAGTGGGAATGAAGATGCTGGATGGGTGGAGGGAACGTGGGGTGGAGAGGGGGAGCCAACTTCAGGGATCTACATATAGCCCCCTACCGGGGGGACAGACACTAGAGGAGAGGGCAAAGGGAGACAGCGAGTCATGTAAGTTATAACAAAACAATAATTTATGGAGTATTGAGAGTTGGTGGGGGACTGGGGAGCAAGGATGGAGGGGAAGGGATGGGAGGCTGAGGTCAGAGGCTCGGATGGAAAGGTGGAGGTTCAGAGACCGATGATAGCTGCAGGTCTGTGAAGAAGCGTGACACACTATATGCATTTATGTATTATGAGAAAAGATGTATGAGCCCCCAATAAAATGATTAAACATGAAAAAAATGGTGATAACTTAGCTTGTTAATTTTCCTGCACTTAGCGCAATTGTTGGCACATGTATTTAACCCCTAAGATTGCATCTGTTTGGCTGTGCTGTCTATCAATTAAGTGATAGGATTGATGATAGGCTTAAATCTATTTTTTAATGTCATGCAATCGACCCACACTACATTTGTGATCAACTAGCAGATTGCCATTGACATATATTGAGCCCCTGATTTACAGTCTCAGAACCCCACAAGAAGGTTCACTATGAGTGACTTGGTTTGGGGGTCTATTGCCATCACATACTATGCGGTCATTGTAAACTAGACACACATAGTCACATCTAACTTAAAATTAGACAATCAATCAAAAATATTGGTAGTTGAAAAGTGCCTATTTTCACGAGGGTGGAGAAGGGAGGGGAAAAAAGAGCTGGTAGAAGGGCTCAAATAGAAAGAAAAGATTTTGAAAATGATGATAGTAACATATGTACAAAAGTGCTTGATACAATTAATGTATGGATTGTTATAGGCACTGTAAAGACCCGCCATAAAATGATTTATTTACAAAAAAAAGAAAGAAAACGTGCTTATTCTAAAAAAAATTGACATTATGGAAAAGAAGCGCAGATATTGACAAAGCTCTGTATATTATGAAATTAATAGCTGGCACTGGGTTATTTATTTGAGAAAAGAACACAAACACCAAGTTTGGCCAATTGTTCTAAGATATCTTCATGCTAAACATAATAGTTCATAAGAGCATACATTTTTAAAAACTTTAGAAACTGACTTCAGTTGGAATATCCTTCCAAACTAACTTTGACACTTTCATTCCTGTCATAAAAAAAGATACATTATTAGAAGTATTTCTCAGGTTTTCTTAGGTTTACCTAGACAAACTTACTCAGGTAAAATCAAGAATTGTCACCCAAGTAAAATAAACTGAGACAACTTTCTAAATTTCTTGAGCTTCAATTTTTTTCTTTTACACTAAATTTATGTGCAGAACATTTGCCTCATAAGACCAAATCATGATCCTCTTAAAAAGACACAGATTAGTCAAACCCATAACTGAAACTCAAAGATTAGGCAAATTATAAAATTAGATTTCACAATATTCTCCCCCTTTGCACCTCCTACTCTCACTTCCTATATGGATCCCTAGTTGTGCGCTAAGTTAAGCATAAGACAACCAGCCATGAGATCAGTAGTCCAAATCCACTAGCTCCTCTATGGAAGTAAGATGAGCCTATCTGGTCCCTTAAAGACTTAGTTTTGAAAACCCTAAAAAGCAGTGTGTTCTGTCCTACAGGGTCCCTATGAGTTTCAATAGGCTCAAAATAGATTGGGTTTGGTCACTTCCTATGAGCTCTGAGCATTCCCATTGAATCTATATCTGTTTAGTTTTAAAACATAGAATTTTGTGGGATCATAAGAGCATGAGGGCAGCCATCATCTGGTTGTAGAAGTCTTGCCTTTCAGACTCAATTTCTACTCAGTGCACCATATTTGCAATAACCACCGACTTTTCAGTGGAAGCTTATGGGTTGCAGTGATGCTGACAGGTTTCAGCAGAACTTCCACACAAAGACAGATTAGAAAAAAGGTCTGGTGACCTACTTTTAAATATTATCCAATGAAAACCTTTGCATCACAATTATTTGATCCACAATAGATCATAAGAATAATACAAGTACAATAAGCAATTTGTTCCCTTGTGCATAGGGTTGGTATGAATTGCCATAAGTTGCTATGACTATCCTTCCATGGAAATACATTGGGCCATTGTGTTAGTCTGGGTAAACTAGAGAACAAATTCACAAACATGCATATATATATAAGGAAGAGGTTTATATACAAGAAGAATGGACCATTGAGAAAGCATCCCAACCCAGCCTACAAGTCTGATATTAGCCCAAATAATCAATACCAGTCTATAAAGTCTTCTTCAGATTCACAAGGGACATGCAATGATGTCAAATACAGAACAATCACAGGCTAGTGGGTAGAAAGTCTTTGGATCCAGTAACATTGCAAGCATACCAGAGCTAGCAGGGATCTCTAGGTGGATTTTTCCTGATTCAGAGGTTTGATTCCATCAGGGTAGGTCCATGTGACTTCTCCTCCAGAAAGTCTCACAGAGAGTATCTTGCCAGTAGAGCATCTCCAAGTGACTGAGTAGTGAGTCTCTAACCTCCAAGAGGTGAATATGATCAAATTTCCCAGAATTCTCAGGAGAAAGCCATGCCCACACAGAGATCTCATTGGGTATCTCCAGATTGACAGGATAGACTCCACCCTTACACCCTTAATCCTCAAATTAACACCAGATTAGGTGACTGCCACAGCCAACTTGTTAGTACCATGGTCTGCCCAAATGAAGACTTCAGTGCCCTCAGAGTATACTAAAATCAAAATATGAGAACTGGGTATAGTCATTTCTAAAAGATACTTAACTGCAATGAATGGCACGGAACCACACACCCCCAGCCAGGGGGCAGAACAACAGACATCTAAAGTGAAGGGAGAGAGTAGTCAGTGAGAGATTTGAAAATAATTTATAATCTACAATCAATCAGGGGGACATGAGGGTTGGGGGAGAGGGAGGGAAGGGAAAAAAGAGCTGATGCCAATGATTAAATAAAAGAACAAAGGAATATATGTACAAATATGTCAGATACAATTGATGTATGGTTTGTAACAAGAGTTGTAAGAGCCCCCAATAAAACGATTAAATAATAATAATAAAATATGAGAATTTTTAAAAAGACAGTCAATCTTGGGGTTGATTAAAAAACAAAAACTCACCTAGTAATAGCTTCATGTTTCTGCCCTAATATTTAAGTAAATAAATGATTTATATTATAAAAAAATTTAATATAAATAAATAAAAGACACTTAACTGTGGTCAAAATGTAAAAGCATTTAAATATGAGGCGAAGACATAAGCAGTTTGCTGTGTAGTTCACAAATTTACACTCCACGAAGAAAATAAAGTCAACCACTTGAGATGTGGTATGGCAATGCCAATGCAAGTAAGACAACTGCAAAATTATTATAAAATACTTCAAGCATTTACATCACAAGAATATATTAATATGCAAAAATAATGTTTTACAAATAAGCTTTCATACCTAAAGTAAAATGGAGATGCAATGGAGAATAAACCTGGAGCTTACATCACAGTTCAAATAAAATTATCCCATCTTTAAATGCATACATTCCTGAAGTAGTTCGTTCCACATCATAACACTGATATGGGAAACAATCTTTCTGAAAAATAGTAATAGCTAATTAAAGCAACCAATGCACACAGCTGGAGCATGAAATATTAGCGCATTTAAGGGTTGGTAGGAAGATAGCCTAAGTGACTGCTTAGGATTGTAAAACACCATAGAAACAGGATGACCAGGAACGCAAGGAAAAGAAATGAAGTAGCCTCCATACTCGCATTTCAAATATTCACAAAGCAAGTAAACCAGATATTTCTGATCACTAGAAATATAAGAATTTTATTAATGAATGTTACTGATAATAGTCACTTGTATACAATTATTTTAAAGTCTGCACAACAAATATAGTATGCACTGGTTAAACTGAGAGGGCCATTTACTCACTAGAAATGCAAATTTTGGAATGTTCTATTTGAAAGTATGATATAGGAGTAAGTAGTAAGTGAATCAAAAGAAATAGAGGCAAGATCTCAATCGCATTTTTTAATCTTGAAATTCTTATCTGTAATGTCTCTTTGAAAGAGTCCTGGTGACACTTGGATGCTACTGAAAGTTTGAAGCCACCAGCCATTTCACTTGTGAAAGATTTGTCAGTTTGCTTCCAAAAAGACTTACAGCTTTGGAAGCCCTATGAGGAAGTTCTACTCTATCCTCCAGGGTCTTTATAAGTCTGAATCATTTTCACCACAAGGATCTTCTTGGAATATCTCTTTAGAACACTGATGCTCCTAAAAGACAACCAACCATCAGCAACAGAAAGGGAACCTATGCAAGTGTACCCAGCAGCATCAAGGTATAGTAAAACAGGATCCTGATGACACAAATGATCTAGTACTCGGCTGCTCAACAAAAGTTTGGCAATTCCAACACACCCAGTGGGTCTGCCAAAGAAAGATCTAGCAATGGGCTTCCATAAAGATTATAGCAAAAAATTACCTGTGAAGGAGTTCTACTCTGTCACATAGATTTGAGATGAATAAAAACAATTCTGCTACACCTAATGGCAATAACAACAGGCAAAAAAGGCAGCTGTCTTTCACCATTGTGCCACCATCCAGGAAGTTCTCATTTGTATGGATTTGTCAGCGATTCCCATTCATCAACTCAGCAGTGCAGAAGCGGCCAAATTCATCATCCAGCTTCTGACATCTATTCTGTTTCCAAACAGCATATACCTCCCTAGTTCACTTAGCTGAAAAATGAAATAGTGAGAAAATTGGAACAGCTAACTACAGTTGGAAATTAGTTACAGGTCTCTCATAAAGGTACTAGCAAGTTGGAAACAAAGTCTAAAGCTATTGTACTACAATGCTGTAAGTCAGTCAACTATTCTTGAAAAGTCTTATTTGAGAACTTTAACTCAGTAAATTGCTTCTGTGGTTCTATATTTACCCCCCTCATTCTATTGGCAAAATAAGAGATCTCTTTTTTTCACTATCTCTCTTTCTCTCTGTCTCAGTTGTATGTGTCTGTGTGTCTCAACTCTTCTACTTAATGAAAGTCTTTTAATTCTATACTTCATGGAATTAAAATAAAAATTCAGGTATCCTTTTTTTGTTTTTGTTTGGGTTTTGTGTGTGTGTGTGTGTGTGTGTGCATGTGGCATCACTGTCCTGGTGGAAATAGGAGGCCCAGCCTTGCTCCTAAAGAACTGCTGCTGGATTTAAACTGGCAACCCTGTGTGCTGCAGTCCCCACATAACCACTAGACCATCAGGGCTCAGTCCAGGTATCCTTAAAGACAAAAAATATCCTGCCTATACAGGAAAACTAATATTTAAATCAATTGTAAATTAGGTAAAATTACATAAGTGTTCATTATTATTTGATAGCATGGACTTTCAGAAGAATGGACACATCTGTCTTGGATGAATGCTCCATAGAATTCAAGATGACAAGACTTCATCTCATATACTTTGGACATGTTATCAAGAGGGACCAGTCCCTGGAAGAAGGACATCATGTTTGATAAAGCACAGAGTCAGCAAAAAACCCTCCATGCGATGGTTTGACAGAAGGGCTACAACAATGGGTTCAAACAGAGCGATACTGTGAGGACAGCATGGGGTGTACATGCAGCATCTGTGGGTCAGAATGGACTCAAAATCAGAAGAAAACATTGCATTGTGTTAGACACTGTATTGAAACGAGAATTAATAAATAAGGACACAGAAAACTCTTGCCATAGAAAATTGCAAAGGTCCTTTTTCACCCAGAAATTTCAACCAAATTATAATAGAAGTTTCTTTTACAGATTTGCCAATGTTTTGGGGAGATAAGCTCATCTCCTTTTGCTCTCACTTCTAGTGCAATATCTGTAAGACTGTGGCATAGTAAAAATGTAGGAGAAAAAGGAAGCCAGCAAAGATTTTTCTATAGATTACCACCCATCATCTCTCCTTGGAAAACTATTTTCTTGTACTTTATCTGCTGGTGATGAAGGTTGTATTAGAGAAGGCTATGCTATCCTGAGGCCAAACTCCCAAAGTAATGAGTTTATTTTCAGATCCTATACCCTTCCTTTTCCAGCATTTCTTTTTCTGTGGTAAGGATTAGCTATACTGCACGGAATCTCTTTGTACATAGTGGAAAGTATGATCCAGAGGCAGTGCTCAATAAATATTTGTGGCATCAACAGATTGATTGATTAATTGGTTAATTATATTCCTGGATTCCCAGGGGCTTTCACTCATCTAACTCTCAAGGGTTAAGTTCTATAGCATCAGTGAAACATGGCCCATGACCTTGAGAGGCTTTCACAGGTAGTCATCCTCTGAAAGTAATCTCAGATTCAATTAGAATGCTCACAGCATGGAGTGGGTATTCAAATTTGAATATTCCAGTATAGACAAATCAAATCAACAACTATTTAACTGCGGGGTTTCATAAATGAATTCCCAATAACCATTTCAGACATTATCATAAGCCTGAGTCAGGGGAACACTTCAAATTCTAATAACATCTGCCTTTAATCAAAGTGTCTGTGTTTAGAACCAAGTTCTATTCTCATGAAGTTATCTCTGTTGTTAGCTACCAGCCATGTGATTCTGATTCATGGTGATCCTACAAATACGGAGTATAATTATTTCATTGGGGTCAGGGTGGTGCTGTCAGGTAAGCATTGGACTATTAATCACAAGATCATCCATTGGGTCAAAACCACACCAGCTGCTCCATGGGAGAAAGATAAGGTTATCTATAAAGATTTACCACCTCAGAAACCCTATATTGGAGTTGAAATTGACTCAATGACAGTGGGATAGTTTGGTAGCAGATTATAAAAACTGTCTTTCAACAATATCTGGGTGGGTTCAAAATGTCAACCTATTTGCCTGGAGTCAAGGGGCCAACCTTTTGTACTACCCAAGACTCCATGAACTTATCTTTACTTTTGAATATTTTGCATCATTACAACCAAATTAATCTGAAACTCAAGAACAGTACAAACAGGTGGGATATGCTTAAGGTCCCACCACTTTGTCTCTCAGTTTTTGTATGATTGTGACCTATGTGGTACTATGATGCTGAGAACTATGTGGCTGATATTTCAAATACCAGCAGTTACCCAACATGAAGTGGATTCAGCAGAGCTTCCAGACTAAGAACAGACTACAAAGAAGGGCTATGCATCCACCTCAGAGAAATTAGCCATTGAAAAACTAATGAGTAGGGGACATTGTCTCATAGTTTTCAGTATGCTGTCAGATACAACACTGGAAGTGAGTGCCTCAGGTTGAAAGGCACTCAGGGTGGATGAAGAAGACCTGACTTCTCAAAGTAGATTCAAAGATACTGACACAGATGGAGTAAATCCTTATAGACCTTCATTTGCTGATAGGGCAGGACTCAAAACAAGAAGAATAAACTGTAAATATCTATTAATAATTGAAACTTGGAACATACACAGTATTACTCTATGAAATTTGTCATCAAAAATTAAACCCTCAGAAAATTTGATATCTAAAGTATTAGTGAGGTGAAATGGATGGGTATCAGCCATTTTGAATGATAACATGATAGTGTTTACCGTGCCACAATGTTGTCATATTCATTGTCTAAAAGAGCATTTCAAAATTGATCTTAAATTCCAATACTGTTTGTGAGAGGATTCTATCTATCCTCATTCAAGGAAATCCAATCAATGCAACTATTATTCAAATCTTTGTACCAACCACTAAAGCGAATGATGGAAAATTGAAGAATCCTACCAACTTCTTCAGTCTGAGTTGGATCAACCACACACAATCAAGATGCAGTGATAATTATTGGTGACTGGAATGCAAAAGTTGGCAACAAAGAGGAAAAAAGTTGGAAAATATGGCTTTGATGATAGAAACAAAACTGGAGGTCACATGCTAGAACTTTGGAGGACCAATGTCTTTTTCATAACAAATATCACTTTTCATTTTTTTAGATAATTTTATTGGGGACTCGTACAACTCTAATCAGAATCCATACATGTATCCATTGTTTGCAAAGCATGTTTGTCCACTTGCTGCCATCATCATTCTCAGAACATTTTCTTTCCCCATAAGCCCCTCATATTTCTCATATTTCCCCCTCACTCCCCACCTCCTCCCCCACTAACCCTCCATAATGTATAAATTAGTATTATTTTGTCATATCCTACACTGTCCAATGTCTCCCTTCACTCACTTCCTTGTTGTCCATACCCTAGGGAGGAGGTCATATGTAAATTCTTGTAATCGGTTCCCCCTTTCTATTCCACCTTCCCCCCACCCTCATAGTGTCACCACTCTCTCCACTGGTCCTCAAGGGATCATCTGTCCTGTATTCCCCCATGTTTCTGGTTCCTAACTGTACCAGTGTACATCCTCTGGTCTAGCCAGATTTGTAAGACAGAATTGGGATCATGATAGTGGGGAGGGGAGAGGAAGCATTTAGGAACTAGAGGAAAGTTGCATATTTCATTGTTGCTACACTATACCCTGACTGGCTTATCTCCTCCCCACGAACTTTCTGTAAGGGGATGTCGCTTCACCTACAGATGGGTTTTAGGTCCCAAATATGTACTCCCCCTCATATATAATGATATAATTTTTAGTTCTTTAATGTCTGATATCTGATCCCTTCAACACCTTGTGATCACACAGAAAGGTGTGCTTCTTTCATGTGGGCTTTGTTGCTTCTGAGTTAGATAGCCACTTGTTTACCTTCAAGCCTTTAAGATCCCAGATTCTATATCTTTTGATAGCTGGGCACCATCAGCTTTCTTCACCAGTTTTGCTTATACACACATTTGTCTTCAGTGAATGTATCGGGAAGGTGAGCATCATAGAATGCGAATTTAATAGAACAAAGTGTTCTTGTATTGAGAAAGTACTTAAGTGGAGGTCCAATGCCCATCTGCTGTCTTAATACTAACCCTTTAAGGACATGCACATAGATCTATTCCCCCATCATTATATATAAATATATTTACCCATGTGCATGCCTGTATTTAGACCTCTATACATGCCCTTTCCCCTCCCCCAGTTCTTTCCTCTATAATTGTGGCAGCCATGTGCTTATGTTAATTTTATGACTGAAATGTAGGGGTGGAGTCTGCCTGTTAATCTGGAGATAGCCATTGAGTAGCCAATGAGGCCTCTATGTGGGCATGACTTTCACCTGAAACTCCAGGGAAATCTCATGATATTTCCCTCAGGAAGATGAGAAGCTATCTTCCCCAGTTGTTGGGAGTTAGTTTCAGAGATGATTAACCACATGGCGGCGTCTGGGAGGCTGGAGTAGCCGGTGGAGAGACCACACGGCTTTGCCCTAATGGAGCCGGACCTCTGAGACTGCGGCAGTCACATGGAGGCCTCTGCAAGCGATGAGTTGCTTCTGCCACCACGGGATGCCGTTGATGGACCCTGAACCCTGGAAGCGAGGAGCCATGGGGAGACCCCTGTCGGTGCCAGGACGCTGCACTCACTGACCTGTGACTTTGTGAGTCAGAAGGAGACTTCATGGACTGATTTCAGGCATATGGGTTAATATCAGACTTGTGACTTTGAGATGAACTGGGCTGGGATGTTTGCTCAATGTCCTGTTCCCCTTGAATATAAACCCATTCCTTAGATCCATATGCGTGGCTTTTAAATTTGTTCCTCTAGTCTACCCGGACTGACACAATAATCCTTTTACTTTCCTCTTGTCCCACTATCATGCTCAGTCTTCAAGTGGGTATCAGTAATTTCACTCTGTTACATTCCTGTTGATCAAACCCTATCAGGCCTCTCTCACTCCCACCTTGTCACTAGTTTTGGATCACTTGTTGTTCCCTTTTTCCTGGGTTGGTCAACACCACCTCCTTTTCCCCGTGTCCCCATTTCACTTGTCCCCCCAGTACCATCAGTCACATTGTTTTCTCCTCCAAGCTGATTATCCAGCCTATCTTATCTAGATAGATAATATTATCCTGCAAAACAATATGTACAAAAAAACAAAAACAAGACATTGCAAGATGAAGTAACAAAAGAAAACAAAACAATGATGATGACAGCAACAACAAAAACGAATGCCCAGAAAAAAATATATAGACAAATAAAAATAATATCAAAAGAAAAACCTATAAATAGTTCAATGTCTGTTTGTTGACCTCCAGTAGTGTCCCAGGGTTATCTGATGGGGTGCACACCCTGACCCCAAAGTATATCGTTGGCACTCCCTTGGGAACTCCATGCTCTGCTCTCCCTGCTGCTCTGCTGCACACCTTTAGTGTTTTGCCTTGGTGTAGCGGGGTCAGATCGCATATAATCCTGACCCTGTTTTCCAGTTGTTGACCCGGTAGGGCCTTGGGTCAGCAATGGATGCTGTGTTTCCTAGTGGGGCTGG